>JAWWMS010000121.1:1878763-1916519 GCA_035048045.1 Chlorospingus semifuscus
ACTGGGAATGGTGGGAATGGCACTGGGAATGGCACTGGGAATGGCACTGGGAATGGTGGGAATGGCACTGGGAATGGCAGGAATGGCACTGCGAATGGCACTGGGAATGGCACTGGGAATGGTGGGAATGGCACAGGGAATGGCACTGGGAATGGTGGGAATGGCACTGGGAATGGCAGGAATGGCACTGGGAATGGCACTGGGAATGGTGGGAATGGCACTGGGAAGGGCACTGGGAATGGAACTGGGAATGGCACTGGGAATGGCACTGGGAATGGTGGGAATGGCACTGGGAATGGTGGGAATGGCACTGGGAATGGAACTGGGAATGGCACTGGGAATGGCACTGGGAATGGAACTGGGAATGGCACTGGGAATGGCACTGGGAATGGTGGGAATGGCACTGGGAATGGCACTGGGAATGGCACTGGGAATGGTGGGAATGGCACTGGGAATGGTGGGAATGGCACAGGGAATGGCACTGGGAGTGGTGGGGCCCAGCTGGAGGAGGGGGATGAGCAGTGGAGGTGAGCGGTGAGATGGGATCAGGGGATCAGGCACGGGTGGGTTTAGGGTGGGACTGGGATTGGGGATGGTGCCTGGAACAGGGAATGGAGATGGGATGAGATTGGGCAGGGCTGGGACTGAGAATGGGATAGGAGTGAGGATAGGGATGGGAATGGGAATGGGAATGGGAATGGGAATGGGAATGGGAATGGGAATGGGAATGGGATGGGGATAGGACTGGGGTGAGACTTGGATTGCGATTGGGGCCAGGAACAGAACCAGAATTGACACAGGATTAGAGAAGGAGATGGGATGGGGCCAGGGATGGGATGGGAGTGGGGATGGAACAGGTCCAGGAATGGGGTGGGAGTGAATATAGGGCTGGGAAAAGGACAGGAACGAGGTTGGAATAGGGCCAGGAACAGAGTGGGAGTGGGGATAGGGTTGGGGTGCTGCTGTCCCTGCGTCTGGGGCCACCCACACTGTCAGGGAGCCTGTGGGGTGTTGTGTTCCCCATGGCAAGGGGAGCAGGAAACCCCTCCTGAACATCCAAGGCAAGGAAACAACAGATTTTCATGTTTTTCTATTAAGAATTGGAAATAAGGAGAGCATCCCATAGCACAGTGACCCTCCAGTGGGACTGAGGGGCAGACAGGCCCTGAGGATGCTTCAGGCCCCCCCAAATCCCTCATCACAAGCAGGAGACCCCCCAAAAGGCCCCGCCATGAAGGTCTCACCAGCAGGAAACATTCTCCTTGTCATGGGCTCCCCGAGTATTTATTAGAATATTTTATCATATCTGAGGGAGGCAAACTCAGCCCTGCTTGATCTCCTCCAGTTGCAACTCCCTTTTGAAAGGGATGTTCTCCGTGCAGGGAGTGACCTGCTCCATGAATAAATTGACTCTGCCTCCGTTCTCTCCCTGTCCTGCAATGTTGTGGAGACAAGGGTGGGCTGCAGAGGCTGCTTTGCATAATTAATATTTATCACAAGCACAATCCCCCCCCGTTCATCCCCAAAGAGTGGGGGGCTGCCTTGGCAGCTCCTTCCCTTTGGAAATCTCATAATTGGGCTCTTAATGAGGGGTCCAACCCCCCCTGGCACCCACAGACACCCATGGGTGGGCACGGGATGGACAGAGGGAAATGGGGATGAGAATGGGGCACCCCCGACCCCTGCACACCCCAAAACCCCCATGAGGCGGGGGGTACCCTTTACAGGAGCTGTCCCCAGCCAGGACATGTCCCCAAGGTGCAGATCCAGCTGCTGGCAGCGGGAATTGCCCCATTCCCTGCCGGGCTGGTGGGACGCTGGGGCTGGATCCGCGCCTCCAGCCTTTTGTCTGCGGGAGAGGAATTAATTATTTTGTTCTCTCATTACCCGGGACTAAAAAATCCATTTCTGAGCAGCATAAATTTCGGTGCCTGAAGTGGCTATTTTAACATCCCGGGAAACATTTCTCTCCCTCCCTCGCCCTTTTCCCAATCATTTCTGTCTCATTGGCAGCCATCGATGTTCCGGATGAAGCACAAGATGGAGGGACATTATCCAAACCCGGCAAAACGGCCTTTTCTGGGTGGAAAATGGGATGGAGAGGATGAAATGGGGTCCCCACGGTCCCCCCAAACCCCCCAGGCTGGGGGTCTGGTGCAAAGAGAGAGCAAAGTCTGAGAACGGCCCCACCAGGGACGTGTGCTGCTCAATTGTTTGGAACCTAAAATGGAAATTAATACATGGGGTGACCCCCCCCCCGGCATCCCCCCCTTCCCCCCAGCGCCGCTCGCCTCGTTAATCGAACGGCGCGAAGCAAATGAGGTCAGAGCTCACTTGAGCCAGACAAGGACACGGGAACACGCGAGGCAGGGCTGTACCTGCCCGTGTTTAGCATTCCTGCCGGGATCCGCTCATTAAAAACCTAAAAGGCGGCTTAAGCATCCCATTAGAGCCGAGCCGGGCTCCGGAGCCTTCCCTCGCTGAGGTTTGCGGGGAGAGCCGGGCACAGGGAGGGGGTTTGCGGTTCCTGCCCCATCGCCGGCTCTTTGGGGGGCTTTGGAGCTCTTCTGGGGGTCCCTGGAGACCCCAGGGGCAGGAGAGGTGCTGGAGCATCCCAAACCCCGTGTCTGGGTCAGGGCCATCCCTGCCCCATCATCCCCGTTCTTTCCAAGGAGATTCCCTCAGTGGGGCTTTGGGAACAGCTCCCACGCCGTGCCTCAGTTTCCCCAGCTCGGGCAGTGCCTTGGCTGTGGGTGCTGAGCGTTCCCATTTTCCAGGTGTCCCCAGGGGTGTCCCTGGCTCCATCCCCAGCTCTGGGGTCAGGCCCTGCAGGTGCTGCTCCAAACCTGCCTGGCCATGGATCACCAGGATTTTGGGAGGAGGATCCTGTGGGACCCCTCCCAGTGTCCCCTCACCCAGGACAGCCCAAGGGGCTCCATCCCAGTGCTGTGGGCATCGATCCTATGGGAGGCTCTGTTCCTGTGGCACTGATGCTGTCACTGGTCCAGGGGCCAGCTGGGGATCCCACTCCTCGTGTCCCATCCCAAACAGGACCCCAGCAAGTGACAGCACTCTGAGGCTGCTCAGTGCCCCAGCCAGGAGCACCCACACTTTGAGGCTTCTCTCAGGTGCCACCTTGTGCCACCTTGTGCCACCTCCTCGGGGCTTTGGCTTTCCCACCCTCTCCATCCTCATCCCAAGGAGCCAAACCAGCATCTCCTCTTTCCAGAGGAGGCTCAGCCATCCAGCATTCCCTCTTTCCCAACATCTCCCTACATCCTCCTCCACTTCCTCCCTCTTCCCTTTCTCCCTCTCTCTCTTTTTATTTTTTTTTTTAAGACAAGAAATGAGTTGTCTTCCCGCAGATGTGACTAAAAGCACTCTGGAAATGTCAGCCACTGCTGGAAAGGGACCCAGATAACATTTAGCTTTAGGTAAGAGAGTAGATTTTCTCTGCACTAATTCATATTTATAAGCTCTCGTGTTCCCGGGGAGAGCGCGGCGCTGATGGCACTCGCTGATTGCCAGCGCGCGGAGCAGGGAATTGTTTTCATATCCGAGATTAAAGAGTGCTTTCTGCTCCCAGTGGCACCTGTGTATTTACACTGGTCATTCTCAATTCATTCTTATAAGATTAAGACTGGAAATGGGAAATGGTTATAAAGTGCTGAGCCCGGAGGGGTCGGGGGACGTGACGGGGACGGGGCAGAGCCCGGACCCTGAACTGGGAGCAGCCACGGGGACTCTGCTCTCCATGGGTGGGAAAAGTCCGTCCAGAGGGAAATTCCTCATCCAGATCCCATGGGATGGTCACTCTGAGTGACCCCAACAAGGATGGATGAGGATGGATGGGGATGGATGGGGATGGACGGGGGCAGAGCCCAGACCCTGCACCAGGAGCAGCCACAGGGGGTTCTGCTCTCCATGGGTGGGAAAAGTCCATCCAGAGGGAAATTCCTCATCCAGATCCCATGGGATGGCCACTCTGAGTGACCCCAACAAGGATGGATGGGGATGGTTGGGGATGGATGGGGGCAGAGCCCAGAGTCTGCACCAGGAGCAGCCCGGTCTGAGGAGGGACACGGGGGGTTCTGCTCTTCCTGAGTGGGAAAAGTCTGTCCAGAGGGAAATTCCTCATCCAGATCCCATGGGATGGTCACTCTGAGTGACTCTAGCAGGGATGGATGAGGATGGTTGGAGATGGATGGAGATGAATGGGGATGGATGGGGATGGACGTCTGGAGCAGTGTGGGCAGCAGGATGGACACCGACTCACCACAGATTAGCTGAGAGCTTTATTTCTATTAAGATTAGGTAAAAGATTTATTTCTATTAAGATTAGGTGAAAGATTTATTTCTATTATGACTCGCTGGAAGATTTATTTCTACTATTATTATTTTTCAACACATCCCGGGGTTCGTGTCAGCTGATTAAAAGCAAACAAGTAAAGCTCCTCTTCTCCGTGGTGGATCAAGGATTTGGGAACTTTTAGAGCTTTATTTAGTTTTTCTCTGTTTTATTTAATTTTTTTTTTTTTTAAATCGTGTTTGCGAAGCGGCTGAGCAGCTCCGGAGAGAGTTGGAGCGTAAATATGGGGGCAAAGGGAAAAAAAACCCAAAAACCCTGGGCTGTGTCAGGGATTGAGGGGTTGGAATTAGGGGGAGGAAGGGGCAAAATAAAGGGGGAGGAGGCGGTGGGGGATGCAGGAGGGGTTCGGGGTGGAAAGGGAAAAAGGCGAAAGGAGAAACAAGACAATGGCAGAAGGCACCCCGGGGACTTCCTGAGAGGTTTTAGAAATTCAAAATACGCCTTAGAGCCTCAAAGCTGTGTCAGTCACAGCCCCGGCGCAGGGATCACTAAGGCTGCGGCCAAACAATACCAGATTGTGTGAGGAAGGTGGGAAAATCGGGGGTCTCAGCGGCTCCCGCTCACACCAGCGGTTCCGCCCGTCAAGCACGCGTTCCACATGAATCAATTCTGGACAGAGCCGCGGCATAATCCCCGCCAGCCTCGCTATGACAACTTGAAGGAGAATTCGGCGGCTGAGTGACAGCAGACGGAGAACTGACAAGGCAAAAGGCCGCAGGACTTTCCTGCCCTTTTTTCCCCTTTTTTTTTCTTTTTTTTTTTTTTTCTTTTTTCTTTTTTCCCCTTTCATTCTCCTTTTCCCCCCGCCATTCCCCATCCCAGGAACTTTTCCCGGGCGGCTCCTCGGGGCGCACACGTGTCCCTGTGCTGCTGGTGGGGGCTTTGCTCCCTCCCTGCAGCCCCTCTGCCCTTTCCTTGCTCCCAGGGACCCTTCCCACAGCGGGATGCTCGGGGCTCCAGTCACCTCTGCCACCCAGACGGTCACAGGGGGACACGGGGCTGTGACCTCCAGCCAGGGTGTTGGTGACAGAGGACACGTGGCACTGGCACCCGGCTGCAGCTTCAGCACAGGGCGGTGGGACCCCCAAATTGGGGGCTCAGAGCATCCCCCTGTGGGGCTGGATGGAGCCTGGAAGAGCAGAGTGGCTCCATCAGCCCAGCCAGTGAGGCTTTAATTACTCCAGGCTCATTATCAGAGAGATGTAACGAGCCCTGTGGGTTTTCCAGTTATCCTGGGCTGTGGTCACCTACGTGGGAGTGTTTGGGGGTCCTGAAAAATTCCATCCCTGACCCAGGGGACATTGGCAGCACTCACTGCATTGTGCCAGCAAAGCCACCAGCAGAGCCAGGGCTGGGGTGGAGTCCTGAGTGTATTTTTGGGGAGGGGAGCAGCACCCCTGAGCAGCTCCAAGCCAATATTTAAAGATTCCAGCGGTTGAAGCTGCTCCTCCATCCCCACAGCTGAAAGAAGGACTAATCACCTCCCCGCGCCACCCCCCGCGCTCCCGCCTCGTTAGATAAACGAGTGTATTATTAATAATCATATCAAGGATAAAAAGTGCTTTTGTCACCTTTGGATCCCGCTCCTTTCCGGGCTGCCCTGTTCCGGTTCCACATGCCTGCTCAGGGAGGAAGGAGGGAGAAAGGAAACTAATTAAAAATTGCCAGTGTCTTATGTCGGAGCGTTTGGGTGCGTTGGGTGGTGAAAGACGAGCGGCTTGTTGCAAGAAAATCAATTTTACAGTTACAGGAGCAGAATAAATAGAGGTGGTGCGTTAAGGCAGGAGGATGAGCAGCGTCTGAGGGCTCCGGCTCCGCGGGGATACCGAATGAGCCAGCCCGGGATGCTCCGGGTGTCCCCACCCCATCCCGCAGTATCCCAGCTCCATTTTGCTCAGAACCTGGTGAAAAACCATCAAAACTGCTCCTAAATTCAGGCTGGGCGCTGCAGCGGGGGCAGAAATTAGGGATTTTTTTACAGGAAATTAAGAATTGGGACCCAAAAGCCACCCAGAGCATGGCTGGGAGGTGCACATGGATTTAAGGGGTGTCACCTCATCCCGACCCCGGGCAGCCCCGGCACGTCCCGGCTCCTGCTCGGAATCCATTCCCATCCCCGCCGCACGAGGCTCCATCTGTATTTTATTCCTCTCGCCTCTCCGCAGGCCTGTGGCTAAAATCTATTGCTTTCGTGCAGGATCTCATTGTCTTTTTGGGGTCAGGGAAACGGCGAAGCAGCCAATTCCCCTTGGCGGGGGGGTTAAACGCTGCTGGCCCCGCTCAGCCATCCCGCGGGGGCCCCGATGCCTGGGAATGAGGGAGCAGCAGCCGGGGGTCCCCGACCAAAATGACTTTTATGCTAAGCGGGATGCGGGGGGCGGGAGCCGCTGGGAGCGCCTCGGGATCTCGCTGCTGCTTCCAGAGGCATCAAGTGGGACCCCTCCTGCTCCTCAATCCCTTCCCAGCTCCTCTTCCCTGCCCTGCATCCCTTTTTCCCCCTTTCTGGCCTGGCTGGGCTCGCTGGTCCTTTCCCAGCCTGATTCCAACCCCATCAGGTCTGCTCTTCCTTTACTCGTGGACACGACGATCCCTAATCCTCAAATCGTCCCTCGCCGGTTTTACATCCATCTCTAAGCTCCTCATAATAGATTTATTTAAAAAAAAAAATTAAAAAGGGAAGGAAATAAAAACCCTCTGTGGGTTATTAGGGGATATTTTGGTTTTAATTGAAAAGTAGCCAGAGCAGAGGGGCTGGATTTGGATCCTCCCCAGTGAGAGGGATGGGACCAGTTTATCCCAAATGTCATGAGCATCCCTTTGCTGGGAAACAGAGGAGGGAAGGAGCTTGTGAGGGACTCCCTGCTGGGGTCAGGGAGTCCCCAGGTGGGGTCAAGGGGTCCCCAGAGCGTTGTGTGCAGGGGACACAGCCCAATCCATGCCATGGATCCCTGAGATGGAGTTTGCTGGAGCTGCTGCTCAGCTGCCGAGATGTTCCTGGAGTTTGCTGGGCTGGGATTTTTTGACCAGGAACTGCCTGGAGCAGGCTCTGGCCTTAGGAAAGGGAGGTCTCTGGGTGAATCAGCATTTCCGAGCTGTGCCAGGCATCCCAAATCCCCGCTCTCCATTAGCACCTAATAAAAACGCGGCTAATTATGAATTAGCGCCGGGATGAAAATGTTTTGGTTTCTGCTCCCCGGGAGCTGCTCAAACCCCTCGGCCAATTTGGAGCAAAGGATGGACAGGATCCCTCGGCCTCAGGGCCAGCGAGGGGGGACAGAGCTGGGGACACCCAGAGATGGGAGAATGCAGAGCTGGGGACACCCAGAGCTGGGAGAATGCAGAACTGGGGGCACATAGAGCTGGGAGAATGCAGAAATGGGGACACTCAGAACCCAGGGCAGAGCTGGGGGCACCCAGAGATAGGAGAACACAGAGCTGGGGGCACCCAGAGCTGGGAGAATGCAGAACTGGGGGCACTCAAAACCCACGGCAGAGCCAGGGGCACACAGAGTTGGGGACACTCAGAATTTGGGGAGTCATCAGGGCTCCACTCCACAAGGGATCCCTACAAGAGGCACGTTGGGATCAGCATCATTCCCAGGATGAGCAGCACACTGGTTGTGTGAAGGGCACAGCGGCTGCCCCGGTGCCACAACCCCTGCCCAGCGTGGCCCTTTTGGGGTCCCGAAACCTCCTGGGCTCCCAGGGCCCCCAGGAGCAGCCCCAGACTGGCACGGGCTGGGCTCGGCCGGGCTCGGAGCTCGTTGTGGATTCACGGCACTCCCCGGCACAAATGGGTTTAAACTACCTTAAGTGTTTCAGCAGGGAACTGGCGCTGGCGGTGTAACACTGTATTACCACAGCATTAGGAGTGAAGTATTGATCCTAATCCCCTGGTTCAAAAATAGGATTATCAGAAGGGGAGGGGAGGGGAAGGAGGGAGGGGGTGCGGGAGGATCCCCAGCCCCAGCCCCCGGAGACCCGGTCCTGCGGTGGGGGGAGAGGTCGGGGCATGGCGGTGGCACCGGGGCGGTCAGGGTGGTATCCAGGGATCCATCAGGGTGGTACCCAGGGATCCATCAGGGTGGTACCCAGGGATCCATCAGGGAGGTACCCAGGGATCCATCAGAGCAATACCCAGGGATCCATCAGGGCGGTACCCAGGGATCCATCAGGGCGGTACCCAGGGATCCATCAGGGCGGTACCCAGGGATCCATCAGGGCGGTATCCAGGTATCCATCAGGGCGGTACCCAGGGATCCATCAGGGCAGTACCCAGGTATCCATCAGGGTGGTATCCAGGTATCGATCAGGGCGGTACCCTGGTATCGATCACGGCAGTACCCAGGTATCCATCAGGGCTGTACCCACGTATCCATCAGGGCGGTACCCTGGTATCGATCAGGGCAGTACCCAGGTATCCATCAGGGCGGTACCCAGGAATCCATCAGGGCGGTACCCACGGATCCATCAGGGCGGTACCCTGTTATCCATCAGGGCGGTACCCAGGGATCCATCACCCCTGGAATGGCTGATCCAGTGGATCCAGCCTCACCCATCATGGATTTGCCCGCCCCGAGTTCTTTGGGGTGAGCGGGAGCTGCCACCGCTTTGGGGCTTCTCCTCCCCAAAGCACCACGAGGGGCAGTGACCGTGGCAGGAGCGGTTCCGTCTGGCTGTGTCCAACATTCCCATCCCCGTGAAAAGCCATCTCCCCGCCTGATCGATTGCCACGCCGGTGCTCCTCATGGATTGATTGATTGACCGACGGAGCGAGCCCGGGCCTTGGAGAATTCCCCTTGCTGCCCCTCCTGTTTCTTCTTTACCTTCTGGAGCTGGGCGAGGGGGGAGCAGCGGCTGCCGTGGGGCACAGGGGGATGGGGAGGCTGCGAGAAGTGGGGTTACAACAGGGTTACACCGAGGAGTGGGGTGGCACAAGGAGCGGGTGACGCCGAGGGGCGGCTGCCGTGATCGCCCCAGGGCTGATGGCGCTGGTGGGTCAGTGATGATGGGGGGTGAATTCCCTGGATTCCCTGGATTCCCTGGATTCTCTGGGGTGTGTCCCATTTCCCGAGATCCTGGGCATCCACCTGAAGTCGTCTCCTTACTATGGATTAATGTACATGACAGAGGCTGGGCAGGGATCGGGGCTCTTCTGTGCGGGGCTCTTCCCCCATCCCAGCCCCGCTTTTCCTTGAGCCTTTCTTACTATAGATTAATGTACATGACAGTGGATTCCCTGGATTCCCTGGGGCGTGTCCCACTTCCCAGGACCCTGGGCATCTGCCTGGAGCCGTCTCCTTACTCTAGATTAATGTACGTGACAGAGGATGAGCAGGGATGGGGCTCTTCCTCCATCCCAGCCCCGCTTTTTCTTGAGCCTTTCTTACTGTAGATTAATGTACATGACGGTGGATTCCCTGGATTCCCTGGGTTCCCTGGATTCCCTGGGGCGTGTCCCACTTCCCGGGATCCTGGGCATCCACCTGGAGCCGTCTCCTTACTATACATGGCAGAGGCTGGGCAGGGATCGGGCTCTCCAGTGCGGGAGAAAAGGGAGGGTCAGTGCAGCCCCCAGCCCATCCCAGCCCCGCTTTTCCTTCATCCCCCTCGGCACCGGAGCCGGTCCCAGGGTGACCCCCCCGCCCCTCCCCGGCCACGGCCTCTCCCCGCCTGGCTGACTCTCCATACAGTTCCCATTTCGCTCCTAATCTCCCCTCTTAGTTTTTAATCCCCTCTCTCCTCCCAGGCTGCCTTTCCCTGTCCTCCCTCGCCTCCTCTCCTTCCCCTCTCCCTTCGCCTCCCCCTCCCCGCAAGACAAATTACCCTTAATGATATGCTGAAGGCCATGACACCCATGTTGTCTCTTTGTCATCCTTCGCGGTGCAGCGTGAAAAGATAATACAAACCGCGGCACTTATCTACAATTGAGCGCCAAGACAACCTGCTAATCCCTTAATAACGCGGCGCCGGCCCCACGGCTGCGCTCCCGCCGCTGAATGCCAAATCGGCCAAATCGCCGCCGCTGCCAGAGCCCGCGGCCCGGCTCGGGGTGCCCCGGGACCCCGCGGGGCCGTGGTGCCGCTAAACGGGGGGAAAAACGCGGTACTGGAGCCCGAAAGGTGCGGGGAGAGGGTGGGAGATGGGCACGGCAGAAGATGGGGGGATAATGAGCCATGGATGGGTGCCAAAGGTTGGGGACATGGGGGGAAAAACTCGATAAATGGGTGAAAAAGGATGGGGAGATGGGGGTCATTGAGTGGCAGAGGATGGGGGGAAATGCTCCATAAATGGACCTAAAATATTGCGGGGTGGGGGAAAAGCCTTGATAAATGGGTAAAAAAGGATGGGGAGATGGGGGTCATTGAGTGGCAGAGGATGGGGGGAAATGCCCCATAAATGGACCTGAAAGGTTGGGGAGATGGGGGAAAAACTCGATAAATGGGTAAAAAAGGATGGGGAGATGAGGGTCATTTAGTGGCAGAGCATGGGAGGAAATCCCCCATAAATGGACATAAAAGGTTGAGGAGATGGGGATCATTGAGTGGCAAAGGATGGGGGAAAATCTCCCATAAATGGACCTAAAAGGTTGGGGAGATGGGGGAAAAGCCTCAATGAATGGGTAAAAAAGGATGGGGAGATGAGGATCATTGAATGGCAGAGGATGAGGGGAAAATCCCCACCTAAAATATTGGACAGATGGGGGGAAAACCTCGATAAATGGGTAAAAATGGACGGGGAGATGGGGAATATTGAGTGGCAGAGAATGGGGGGAAATCTCCCATGAATGGGCGTAAAAGGTTCGGGAGATGTGGGAAAGATCTCAATAAATTGGTGAAAAAGGATGGGGAGATGAGGGTCATTGAGTGGCAGAGGATGGGGGAAAATGCCCCATAAATGGACCTAAAAGGTTGGGGAGATAGGGGGAGAGCCTCGAGGTAAAAAAATGATGGGGAGGTGGGATCATTGAGTGGCAGAGGACAGGGGAAAATGCCCCATAGATGGACCTAAAATACTGGGGGGGTGGGGGGAAAATCTCAAGAAATGGGCAAAAAAGGATGGGGAGATGAGATCATTGAGTGGCAAACGATAAGGGGATAATTATCAATAAATTTATGTAAAAGGATGAGGAGATGGGATCACTGAGTGGCAGAGGATGGGGGGAAATCTTCCATAAATGGGTGCAAAAGGTTGAGGAGATGTGGGGAAATCCTTAATAAATGGACTTAAAAGAATGCTGTGATTGGGTCATTGAGTGGCAGAGGATGTGGGGAAAATCCTCAATAAATGGACCTAAAATATTGGGGAGGTGGGGGAAAAAATCTCAATAAATGCACCCGAAAAGAGGCACTGATGGGATCATGAAGTGATGGACGATTGGGGAGTGGGGGGAATTCTCAGTAAATGGGTGCAAAAAGTTGGGAAGATGGGGGAAAATCCTCAATTAATACATGAAAAGGATGGGGAGATGAGATCACTGAGTGGCACAGGATGGGGAAAAAAATCCCCATGAATGGATCCAAAGGATGCAGTGGTAGGAGAGGCGAGCACGGGGTGGGTACCAGCTCCAAGGGGGAAGAGGCTGGATCCCTGTGGGCCCCTCCTGATTCTGCTGGTGCCCATGGAAAACCCATCTGAGATGGCTGGTACCTGTCCAGCTGCAACCTGCAGGAACATCTGGGCACATCTGGGCACATCTGGGCATCCCAGAGGGGTTTGTGCCTGGTGTCCACCCCCCAGGATTGTCCAGTGTCAATGTGGGATCAGTGACATCCCTGCAGGTCCCATCCCCAACCTCCTGGTGTCCCGTTGCAGATGGCCAATCCCAGCACAGAGCACGGCACAGACTCAAGGTGCACCAACATCTGGGCACATCTGGGCATTCAGAGGGGTTTGTGCCTGGTTTCCATCCCCCAGGATCCCAACTGTTGAGAGGCAATGTGGGGTCTGTGACAGCCCCATGGGGAAAGGTGTGACACCCTTGCAAGTCCCATCCCAAACCTGCTGGTGTCCCATCCCATATGGCCAATTCCAGCACAGACTCGAGGTGCACCAACATCTGGGCACATCTGGGCATCCCAGAGGGGTTACACTCAATGCCCACCCCATAAATCCCATGCGAGAACAAGCATGGCTGCGCCCAGCACGTGACATCCGCGATGGGGACACCGGGTGACACCACACTGCCCTGACAGACAAGAATTGCCACTCAATTTCCGGCTCCCTTTCCCCTTCCCACCCTCTGTGTGATTTACCTCTCCCCAGAGGAGCCCAAAAGCTGTAAACACACTTTTATTTGTCAGTCGTGTCCCCGCAGCCGCGCGGCTGTTGGGAAGGTAATAAATGATTCCGGTCCTCTTGGCTTGATGATGTCGGGATTAGGAGCCCTACATATTTTATGGAAACCTCTACATGATCTTCCTTGATAAATCATTTAAATAGGAGTGTCTTTTCTTGGTGTGGGATATAAAATATTTACTGGAGCGGGTGAAGGCTGTTCATCCGTGTTTACCCTCGCGCTTCCCAGCCCGGCTCTGGTGACAAACAGCTCAGCCCTTCACCAGCTCAATGGCACCTCGGCTGTGACACGGGGACAGGCTCCTTGGGCTTGAAAGCTGGGAATTTTGGGGATTTATGTGTTCCCCAAGTTGTGTTTTCCTGCAAAAAGAAGTGATTTTGGTGCAGCATCAGAACATCCTCCCCGTAGCGCCCACCAGCCCCACGCCAGGGTGTGTTGGGCATGCCATGACCAGATCCAGGCAGCAAAACCAGGATTGCCACAAGGATAGGAGCTCACCGAGGGGAATTTTTGGGACCAACACATCCCCTCAGCTGCATTTTGTTGCAAAAAGAAATTATTTTGGTCCAGCACCCCAGAGCATCCTCCTTGCAGCACCCATCAGCCCCATGCCAGGGTGAGTTTGCCACCCCATGGCAAAACCAGGATTGCTGCAAGGACTGGAGTTCATCAAGAGGAATTTTTGGGACCAACACATCCCCTCAGCTGCGTTTTGTCACAAGAAGTGATTTTGGCCCAGTACCCCAGAGCATCCTCCCCGTAGCGCCCACCAGCCCCATGCCAGGGCGTGTTTGCTATGCCATGGCAAAACCAGGATTGCTGCAAGGTTAGGAGTTCACCAAGGCAAATTTTTGGGACCAACGCATCCCCTCAGCTGCATTTTGTTGCAAAAAGAAATTATTTTGGTCCAACACTCCAGAACATCCTCCTTGCAGCACCCACCAACCCCCTGGCAGGGAATGTTTTCCACCAGCTCCGACCTGCAATCTCGGGGTTTCTCCAGCATCTCCCGCATCCCTGGGACCTGATCCCCGCATCCCTGCCCACCTCATCCCCACCTCATCCCCACCTCATCCCCACCTCCACCCCCCCGGCAGCCTCGGCGGCAGCGTCCTGCTCCCTCCTCCATTAGCATTCATGGCAATTCTTTTCATTTGTTACCTGGCAGGGGAATGAAAACACGTTGTTCCCCGCAGCGGGGGGTTTCCTACGGCGAGCCCCAACTTTTCAATCATTCCTTGGCAGCGCCGTGGCAGAGCGCGGCCCCCCCGCCCCCCGGGCAGGAGCCGGCGCTATTAAAAGGCTCACCCAGGGGCATGTATTTTCCATAAGACGCCGTGTACATGCTGTGCAACATTCAGGAGGATCATGCTGGAGCAATTGGTCCGGATATAATGCCGGTTACCTTGCGAGAGAGCAGCTCCGAGGGGAATGGATGCTCTCGCTCCGTGCCCGGGGGAGAAATCGCTCCCTGCAAAGCTCGGGGGGTGCGGTGGGGATGAGCGGCACCGCTCAGGTCCGTGTTTGCCGACAGCCAAATTGGGCTGGAATGAGGGAAAAGGCACGGGGAAGGTGGTCTGGGGGTGAGTGAGACTCAGAGACCTCCCGAGGTGCCCTCACCTATGGGATACTGTGAAGAAATCCTTCCCTGTGAAGGTGGTGAGGCCCTGGAATGGATTTCCCAGAGAAGCCGTGGCTGTTCCTGGATCCCTGGAAGTGTCCAAGGCCAGGCTGGACAGGGCTTGGAGCACCCTGGGATAGTGGAAGATGTCCCTGCCCATGGCAGGGGTGGAATGAGATTGGCTTTAATGCCCCTTCCCACACAAACCATTCTGGGATTTGCTGAATCGATGATTGCCAGGAAACTTGCACCATCCAGCAGCCCCCTCCCATCCCTCCACCACCCTCCCTCCTCTCCCCGCGCCCCCTCCTCTCCCCGGGGTGGGGGGAATTGAACAAAACCAAATCTCCAGCGGCCCGAAAAGTTCCATTTCCCGCCCCGCCACAGAGGGAGCGGCCACGGCTGAGCGCAATTACACACCCGGCTGGGCCGGCTCCTGCAAATCGATGGCCACAAAGGGCCGGGGGTCCTTTGGCACCTGCATCCCCGCAGCATCCCCGGGCACGGCCCCGCATCCCGATGGGCCCGAGGGAGCCGCTGCTGTGCGCTCGCCTCCCCGAGCTGTTCCCATAAATCATCCCCCGCTCGGGGATTCTCCAGGTGCTCCGCAGCTGGCAGCTTGTTCCAGGAGCGTTCCTGCTTGTACCTATCAGCAGATAAGGACGGGAGGAGAGCGGTGGCCGGGCAGGCGGGGAGGGGGCAGCGGTGACAGCGGAGCGGACGCGGGGACAGGAGGGACATCCCGCATCCCCTGCGAGATGGATCCGGGCAGGAGCCGCCTGGAGGGACGTGACGGAGCTCGGGATGTGCCGGTGAGCCCGCGGGGAGCACACGGTGTGCGGGGCGTGGTGGTCACCTGAGTGGGATGGGACAGGGGGACAAAGGGATGAGCATCCCTCAGCCCTGCTGCAATGCTCAGAGGGGCTGGTGGCCACTGTGCCAATCTCAGTGTCACTGTGCCAATCTCAGTGGCCACTGTGCCAGCCTCGGTGGTCACTGTGCCAGCCTCGGTGGTCATTGTGCCAATCTCAATGCCCACTGTGCCAACCTCGGTGGTCACTGTGCCAATCTCAGTGCCCACTGTGCCAATCTCAGTGTCACTGTGCCAATCTCAGAGCCCACTGTGCCAGCCTCGGTGGTCACTGTGCCAATCTCAGTGCCCACTGTGCCAACCTCGGTGGTCACTGTGACAATCTCAGTGGCCACTGTGCCAATCTCAGTGGTCACTGTGCCAATCTCATTGGTCCCTGTGCCAATCTCAGTGTCACTGTGCCAGCTTCAGTGGCCACTGTGCCAATCTCAGTGTCACTGTGCCAATCTCAGTGGCCTCTGTGCCAATCTCAGTGCCCACTGTGCCACTTCCATCCAGGAGCCTGAGCCCTGTTGCACCCACCAGCCCCTGCAAAGCCACAATGCCACAGGGCACCCAGGGTGGCAAAGGGACAGCCTGGCCACTGGGGATTCATTTCAATGGAGCAAACTGAAGCTGGGTGTTGGAGAAAAATTTATTTTCATCCCAGGATATTTATTAAAAAATTTATTTTCATCCCAACTCCTTGCTCTGCCTCGAGTAGCCCCAGGGAGGGTTTGGCCTCCTCCTGTGGCACACAGTGGGCATGGTTGCCCTCAGCCACAGTGGCATCCCTGCTGGAACAGGCACCTCTGTGGCACAAATTGCGAAAATACCTCTGGAAAGCTGAGCAGGGATGGGTGAATGAATAATCCTGCCTGCCTGAATGTCCCTGGAGTGAGGACCAGGCCAGGGAGGGAGCTGGGGACCATCCTGAGCCTCCTCACGGTGCCAACCTGGACCACAACACTGGGACTGGGGGAGCTGCACCCTCTGTGCTCCCCACAGCTGGAATGCTGCACCAGGTGGGACTGGGCTATTCCATGGGCCAGCAGAGCATGGAGCACCCACTGCCTCCAGGGGATTAAATTTAAAATAACCTGATTAATGCTGAAATGCTGAAAGGAGCAGCAGGAGCAGAGACCTCGGAATGGTGCTCTCCAGGATCACCCAGGGGTCCTGGTGCATTTGCTCTGGAGCAGGTGGGGAGCAGGATGGCATCTCCCAGCCTGATTCCATGGAATCAGCCCCAGTTATCAGCTGGAATGACTCAGCTCCACTCCTGCTCTGACATTGCTGCAATGGGGATCCCACAGCCCAAACAGGATCCAGCACACGCAGCATCCAGCCCTCCATCACCACCACTCCTCACATCAAACCTCGATGTCTCTGCAGAAGAGACGGGCTCTAAACGATCCCATTCAGGCCCTAAAGCCCCACGACTCCATTAATTAATTACTAACGACGATCCGTCTCAGCCTCGCGCCTGCCCGTTCGCTATTTTTACCTCCCTATTTCCAACTCCCAGCGTTGAAAAAATCATGAGCCGGGTCTCAGAAAACCTCCTGAGCGGGTCTAAAAACTCATTTTTTGGTCAATCCCTGCCAGGCTCTTCCGCTGGTGGTTCCCTGTGACGGAGGAGCTGGAGGTGGCACCCACGTCCCCGGTGGTGGGTGGCATCTCTCCCGCTCCTGGCACACATATGGCCTTTATTAAAAAGCAAAATTAGTCTTTCACCCTCTGGTGGCAAAACTTCAGAGCTCGGATCAGCTGTGGGAGCCTCAATTAATTACCAGCGGGTTGTTCCTATTGCTGCTAATTATGCTGGAATGGGCATAAAATGCCAGGAAGGAGCACGGGCTGCTCCAAAAAAGTTTAGGATTTAAGAAAAGAAAGAGCAGAGGCAGAGGATGCTCGTGATGCCACCTCAGAGAAGCCTGTCCTGGCTTTGGTGGCCTGCCAGGATGTCACCTGTTGGTGTGTCATTGCTGGGGAAACTGAGGCAGTGGCAGGTGAGGAGCCGGGGCTGCGGGAGCTGCCAGCCCCGAGCGCCCACCCGCCAGGCAGCCTCGCCTCCTATAATTAAGTACTATCAACAATTGCACATTAATTAATTTAATATCCATTATTATTAATTAACAGGGTAATTAAGTCCTTCCTGTAATTAACACACCACCCAGCAGAGAGGTCTGGCTGCAGAGCCAAGGGAAAGGGAGCAAGGATGGACCCCTTGGAGCCGGAGCCCTTTGGGGACACAACCCCGGCCACCCCCCAAGAGGGGACACGCGGAGAGGGAAAAGTGATTCCTCAAACGCAAGGGCCTCACACGACATTTATTTGTATTTTATTATAAAAAAATACAGAATCCAAATGGGGGGGTGAGAGATCCGGTTACCATCAGCACGACGTCGAGGACGAAAGCGGAAATGTCGAAGGACGGAGCGAGGCGCGACGGGGACCAGCACGGGGGGGACAGCACCAGGGGCAGGGGGGGCTGCTCCAGGGGACCCCCAGCCCTCCCCCACCGCCGCCTCCGTCCTTCCACTCTCCCACAGTCGCTGTACACAATATAGATATTTATATATATAATCTATATATATATAAAACACAGACCGAAGGCCAGGCGGGTGCTGCCGGCTCCGTGGCAGAGCCCGGCGGTGCCCCCCGCATCCCCCCCCCATAAACACAATGCTTTTGTCACCTTCGGGAACCACGACCTGGTCTGGACACACGGGACAGGGACAGGGACGGCAGGGAATGCGTTTTTTTTTTTTTTTTAATTATGTGGGGCTTGGTTTTTTTGTAATTTTCTTTTTTTTTTTTTGTAAATTTTTTTCTTTTTTTTTTTTTTTTTTTGGATGGTCGGGATGAGCTTATTGCAAGATTCCAGCTTCCTAGTCTAAAAAATAAAAATAAAATAAAAATAAGATAAACCCTTCCATAAAATCCATTCTCAACAATACATAAAAAAAAACGCTCACAGTATAGCGCTGTATGTACAGGGACAGAGCCCCCCCCGGCCCCCACTGCGGGATCCACTCGGAATGGGGGGGCTCCAGCCAGGTCTGAGCCCACCTCTGGCATCCCCCGGGACCACCGACCACCCCTGGCTTCTGTGGGATGGGCACAGGACCTCCCCAAGGTGGGACAGCCCCAGATTTAAGGCGAGGAGGGGTCAGACCCCGGGGCTGCGGGGTGACCCCTCCCTGGAGATCTGCCACCCCTGGGGTCACGGCCAACCTCGGATTGGGGGTTTGAAGGAGGGGGGGTTTCACTTATTAATGCAAAGGAAAATGGGAAAAATCCCCAAGCCCAGCCCTGCAATGTCGGGGGACAATGGGGGAGCGCCAGGGAGGTCCCACACGTGTTCACCGGCCCCCCCATGGGGGCTCCTGTACCCCCAAGGCATCGGGGGGACACGGAGCAGGGTGGAGGAGCAAAATCCACGGCACACACTCCTCCCACCCCGGCGCCAGCCAAACGCCCTCGGAGCGATGCCCACGGCTGGGCGAGCCCGGCCTGCCGGCTCCCAGCGCCCGGCGGTGCTCCCTGTGCCAGCTGCCCATTCCCAGTGCTCCCAGTGCCGGCCATTGGCAGTGCCAACCCTTCCCGGTGCTCCCCGTGCCAGCTGCCCATTCCTGGCCTTACCAGCGCCGGCCATCTGCAGTGCCAGCCCTTCCCAGTGCTCCCAGTGCTGGCCATCCTCAGTGCCAGCCCTTCCCGGTGTTCCCCGTGCCAGCCAACCATTCCCAGCCTTCCCAGTGCCGGCCATCTACAGTGCCAGCCCTTCCCAGTGCTCCCAGTGCCAGCCATTGGCAGTGCCAGTCCTTCCCGGCGCTCCCAGTGCCGGCCATCTGCAGTGCCAGCCCTTCCCAGTGCTCCCAGTGCCAGCCATTGGCAGTGCCAGCCCTTCCCGGCGCTCCCAGTGCCGGCCATCTGCAGTGCCAGCCGTCCCCGGTGCTCCCAGTGCCGGTCATCCTCAGTGCCAGCCGTCCCCAGTGCTCCCAGTGCCGGTCATCCTCAGTGCCAGCCGTCCCCGGTGCTCTCCGTGCCGGTGGCCGCTCGGTGCTCCCGGTGCTGGCCGTTCCTGCTGCTCCCCGTGCCGGGTGTCCCCGGTGCTCTCCTCGCTGCTCTCCCAGCGCCATCCTCGGTGCTGCCGTGCTGCCCAGACATCCCCGGTGATGCTCCCCAGTGCTCTCCTTGGCTGCATCCAGTTTCCTTTGCTGCTCACGGAGCCACCCCGGTGTCCCACGGGGACGCGGTGACATCCGTGGCGTGAGTGGAGAGGTGCTCAGAGGGGGCTGTGTCCGTCCAGGCCCCCTGTGCCCGGGGCAGGGGGTGGCCGGGGGTGGCAGGTCCGGCTCCGTGACGTCCTGTGGCCGGGCTGGGAAGGAGTCCGTGCCCACGGAGCCGGTGGCACCATGGCTGTGTCCGGTGCTCCCGGTGGCTCTGCCCACGGTGGGGACAATGAGGGCTCAGTGGGGACTCGAGCCCGGCCCGTGCGGGTCAGTCTGGCACCAGGGGGACCCGACGGGAACAACTCAACAAATAAAAATAAAAATATTTTTTCTTTTAAAAAACCGAACGAAACCAAAGCAAACCAAAAATAAAAAAAACAAAGGAAAAAAACCCCAAACGGACGAGGACTCTGTATTTGGTCTAGAAATGTAAAAAGCAACGCCCCACCGGGACAGCCGGAGCTGCAGGGCAGGGATGGAAATTCAGGACCCATTGCCTGGACAGCCCAGCACCGCTCCCGGCGGGACGGCCGTGCCACGGCGGGGACTTCAGGCGGCGACACGACCCTCCCGGGGCACCATGCGGGCGATTCGGGGCGGGCGGGATCCGCGGAGCCGCTCCCGGCGCGTCCGTGCCGGTGCTACGAGACCAGGAGCGTCCAGACGACCGGCACCACCGCCAGCGCCGCCGGCGGCACCCTGAGGCTGCAGCAGGAGTTGTTGCTGGTGAAAATGGGCTCCGGGGACTCGTAGAGGGAATCGTCTGTGGAAAAGGAAGGGACAGAGGGAGGGTGAGACGGTGGGATGGCTGCGGGATGGAAGCGGAGACGCGGGGATGCTCGGTCCGGGCTGGAAGTGGAGGTGCGGGGATGCTCGGCGCGCCGGGATTGGGATCTGGCAGCATTCCCGCTGCTGACCCCTCCCCAAATCCCAGCTTCCATCCCCGGGATGTGACACGGGGACATCCCAGTGTGGCAGTGAGGGTGGGAATGCCGAGGGTGCTCCTCAGGCACAGGGCACGGCTCCTGCCCTTTACTGGGATTAGGGAGCGCTGTACCCCGTGTCCCCATGTGCCACAGCGAGGTGACATTGTCCCCAGGGTTGGACCCACTTGCCCACAGTCTGGGGGTCCTGTGCACATGGCGGGACACACAGGACCCCATGTGGCTGCTCCTCAACTCAGCTCGCTCCAGTTTGCCACTGGATTACGGATTTTTATGGACCTGGAGGCAGGAAAAGCAGAGTCTGGTCCTGCCTGGGGATGCTCCAATGTTCCACCCAGCTGACCCCCCTGTGCCCCCAATTCCAGAGGGTCCCTCGTGCCAGGATGAAGTTTCCAGACTCATTTTTGAATGAGTCAATTCCAGACTGATTCCAGGGCCAGACCCAGCCAAGGGGTGCCTCCTCCCACCATCCCCCAGGCCCAGCCTCTCTCCCCCTTCCCTTCTCTTCCCCTCCACAAGACAGAACAAAATCCCAATATTATTAAAATACTAAAAAATAATATCAGGAGAGATTCCCCCCCCCCCTTCATCCTGAATGGAACATGATGGGTTTTTACAGATGGTTCTGTTATGCTGGGTTTTATTTTAAAGCCACCAAAGGAAGGAAGGCAAGAGCCATCGGTTATCCGGTGACATTCCGCTGTCCCCAGGGAGAGCTGCTGCCATTTGCTAATTACACGTTAACAGGAGAAGAAAATTATTAATTTGTTTTTTTAAATGGCTGATTTATGCGAGTTGGAAAAGTAGCCACTGAGCAGGGATGATTATTGTTATTCATATTTTTTTTTCCCCTATGTCTGGACAGTGCTGAGATGGCTCCAACAGAGCTGAGGGGCTCTGTCCCCATCCCTGTCACCATCAGGGTGGTACAAAGGCCACCATTCACCCCCAACCCATGGGGCAGGACCTGGGGACCCCCTCAGGGACCCCCCAAACCTTTCACTTACTTGTTGGCCGAACATAAACCTTCAGCTTCAGGCAGGGCCTGTCCACCGTGTTCGGGGGGGAGGCGGCTGCAGGAGGAAAAGGGGACAAAGGGGGTGGATTGAGGGGACAGTGGCAAAACAAGGGTCAAGGCACTGAATAAAAATAATAAACATTGGGAGAAAGGGAAAGGGAGGAATGGCAGTAATTATCAGGGTGATACTTCCTCTCGGGATGAGAAAATGGGATTATTTTATATATATAAAAAGAGATTTAATTTTCTCTTTTTTTAATTAAAGCAAGGGGTTTTTTTACCCATCCCTTTTATTTTCTGTTTTGGCGCTTCACCCCATGGAGGGAAGGAAAAGATGCTGGGCTGAGCAGGACCCTGAGCACCCCAACTCCTCCATCCCAACTCCATCCCAACCCCATCCCAGCTCCTCCAGCGCTGCTGTCAACCCTCCATGGGAGTGAGGATTTTTTTACCCTCCTATTTTCTTTTCCTTTTTGGCGCTGCACCCATAAGGGGATGGAGAATATGCTGAAGTGAGAGGCACCACAGGCATCCCACAGCATCCCAAACCATAGAATTCCATCCCACAGCATCCCAACCCATAGAATTCCATCCCACAGCATCCAAACCCACAGAATCCCATTCCATAGAATCCCATCCTGCAGAATCCTAACCCACAGCATCCAAATCCACAGAATTCCAACCCACAGCATCCCATCCTGCAGAATCCTAACCCACAGAATTCCATTCCACAGAATCCTAACCCACAGAATTCCATCCTGCAGCATCCCAACCCATAGAATCTCATTCCATAGAATTCCATCCTGTATCATCCCATCCTGCAGAATTCCATCCCACAGCATCCAAACCCATAGAATCTCATCTCACAGCATTCCAACCCACAGAATTCCATCCCACAGAATTCCATCCCACAGAATCCTAACCCACAGAATCCCATCCCACAGCATCCCATCCCACAGTATCTTAACCCACAGAATTCCATCCCACAGAATCCCAACCCACAGAACTCCATCCCACAGCATCCTATCCAGCAGAATTCTATCGCACAGAATCCAAACCCACAGAATCCCATCCCACAACATCGAACCCACAGAATCCCATCCCACAACATCCCATCCCACAGAATCCCACCCCATCCCGCTGCATCCCAGCTCCATCCCCAGGGCCAGCGCTGCCCTTGACCCGCTCCAGAGGCACGAGCGTGTCCCGGTGCCGGCGGGTTAATGGATTCCAATCCGTGGGCTCGAGGAGGAGGTAATTTCTTTTCTTTCATGTCTGCTAAATACGGTTCCTCAAAGAGGCATAATTTCTAATGTTCCGCATGACGGGAATTCTAACCGGGTTAGCAATGATCAGCTTCCCATTTACTCCTGTGTAATCTCTCCCTAACGACATTAAAAAATAAAAAAAAATAAAATAAAATAAAAGCGGGGGGGGGGAGGAAGAGAGACAGAGAGAGTTGTGGCCGCAGTTATTGCGCCGGTGACATTTTACGGGGGGAGAAGAGAGAAGGGGGGAAATGGTAATTTAATATAGATAAAAGGAACAAATTAAGTGGGCTGAAAACAGCTGCTTTAGGAAAAAGAGGAGGAATGATAAGGCGGAGGAGCGTGGCCGTGGCTCTGGAGAGGGCGGCGGGGCTGGGGTCGCGCTGTCGCGTTTGGGGTTGGGTTTTATCCCAGCACTGCTGGATTATTTTTCCAGTGGGCTCCTCTCCCCCTCCTGTCCCTGTGGATGTTCTGGAAGTGGAAATTCCCTGCTGGGAGCCCCCGTCCTGCAGCCAGCACCGGAGTTTTCTCCTGAGCAGGCCAGGCAGTTCAGGTTAGGGTGAGAAAGGGAGCCCAGATTCAGGAGAGCACAGGGATACGTGGGAGAACACGGGAATTCCATGTGAGAACATGGGAATTACATGGGAGAGCTCAGGTGTATATGGGAGAGCACGGGAATTACACGAGAGCACAGAAATACAGAGGAGAGCACAGGAGTAGATAGGAGAGCACAGGAATTACATGTAAGACCATGGAAATATATGTGAGAGGATAGAAATTACATGGGAGACCACAAGAATTACATGTGAAAACATGGGAATTACATGGGAGAGCTCAGGTTTATATGAGAGAGCACGGGAATTACACGAGAGCAGAAATACATAGGAGAGCATGGGAATAGATGGGACAGCATAGGAATTACATGTAAGAGTATGGAAATATATATGAGAGGATGGAAATTACATGGGAGAGCACAGGTGTATACGGGAGAGCACAGGAATTACACAAGAGCACAGAAATACATAGGAGAGCACAGGAATAGATGGGAGAGCACAGGAATTACATGTAAGAGCATGGAAATACACGTGAGGGGATGGAAATTACATGGGAGAGCACAAGAATTACATGTGAGACCACATGAATATTTTTGAGAGCACAAGAATACACAGGAGTTTATGGGAACACTGCCTGGACCATTCCCAGTGCCATTTCCACTGGGATGAAACCAGTGCCTCTGGACAGTCCTGGTCATCCTCACGCCCAGGCAAAAGTTTCCATGCAATGTTTGTTTGCCCTGAGCTGAACACGCCGCATTTTTGGGGAGGATTCTGCAGCGTTTTGGGTCAACCAACACCAACCCAGCCACCAGGACCACCCCATGCCCACTTACAGATGTAGTAATACTCGTGGCCGGGTCGGAACTCGAAGCCCAGCGAGAAGGGGGTGAAGAGCTGGAACTTCTCGGAGAACTTGAGGGGCCCGTTGGGGGAGTCGGGGCGGTTGCACTCCCAGCGCTTGAAGCCGCGCTGCCGGTGGTCGCAGGACGCGTGGCCCTCGTAGTTGACCATGTAGAGGATGTACCTCTCCATCCGCTCCGGCAGCGGCTCCTCGTAGTGAGGGCAGTAGATGTCCAGGTAGTCGTTGATGCTCACCTCCACCGTGTAGTCCCCGCGGTGGAACCTGCGGAGATGTCGGGGCAGAGGGTCACAAACTCGTCTGGAGACCCCTCCCAGCGTGGAATCCACATGGAGGTGTGGATTGGCAGGGACCTTAAAGATCATCCAGTCCCCGTGGGTGTTCTGGTTTTGGGCTCTGTTTGGTGTCTTGGGATGGGACTCTGCCAAGCTGCTCTTTTTGGGACTGAAAATCCTCCTTGTTTTGCAGGAACAACCCAAGGAGAGCCACTCCCAGGACATCAAGTGGTGTCTCCAGCTGTTGGATATGAGTGGGTAAGGAGGGGCAGGTGAACACAGGACCATGGAATCCCAGGATGGTTTGGGTGGGAAGGATCCTAAAGCCCATCCAGTCCCTGTGGGTGTTCTGTATTTGTGCTCTGTTTGGCGTCCTGGGATGGGACCCTGCCAAGCTGCTCTTTTTGGGACTGAAAATCCTCCTTGTTTTGCAGGAACGAGCCAAGGAGAGCCATTCCCAGGACATCAAGTGGTGCCTCCAGCTGATCCAGGACTATCAGATACGAGTGGGTAAGGAGGGGCAAGCAAACACAGGACCATGGAATCCCAGGACCCTAAAGCCCATCCAGTCCCCCCTGCCATGGCAGGGACACCTTCCACCATCCCAGGTTGCTCCAAACCCCATCCAACCCAGCCTTGGACACTCCAGGGATGGGGCAGCCACAGCTGCTCTGGGCACCCTGTGCCAGGGCCTCACCTCTCCGTGATTTAAAGCCTGATCCAACCCCACCAGCCCCATTAACCTCCAGATTAACCCAAATCCTCTTTGTTTCATGCCAACAAACCGGCACCATTTGGCAGGAAACCACACAAAAACGACGATTCCCGGCGGCGCCGCAATCCCGGTGTCATTGGTGTTCTTGGCACCAACCATCCCAGAGATTAAGGGATTATCAGCACTGGAGAACTCCGTGGCACATGCCAGCAACCCCCTCCAGCTCCTCAGGGCGGCCCCTGTGACCCCCTCCCCAAATTCCAGACCCCCAGCACCACAGCTGGTGGAGCTCAAGGCCAAATTCACCATTCCCACCTGGCAGCTTGGCTTCCCCTCATCACTGAGTGAGGTTTTTTCATATAAATTTAAGGGGTTTTCCTATCAATTTGAGGTTTTTTCCTATCAATTTGAGGTTCTTTCTATCAATTTAATGTTGTCCCCATCAGGTAGCCCCCCAAAACTTCAGCACTGCTCACTGAGTGAGTTTTTTTCATATCAATTTGAGGTTTTTCCTATCAATTTAAGGTTCTCCCCATCAGGTAGCCCCCGAAAACCTCAGCACTGCCAGGACAGTGGTCACCCCACAGCTCCAGGGTTTGGCCAGTGGTTGGAGGGGTCAGCACAGCCTTGGTGGGCTGGGGACTGTGACCACAACCCCCTCAACCTCTCAAAGCAAAATTTTGGGGCTCCCAAACACCCCCTGAGGCTGTGACAGCTGCTGAGATGGCTTCAACTCAATCAGAAACACCCCAAAAGTGCAGCCCCATCCCTATGGGAGCAGAGAGTGACCCCCAAAAGGGAAGGGGGCAAGAAGGGAGGAGGTGTGGGGAGGACTGGGGGGGTCCTGCAGCCCCCCTCCAGCTCATTACCTGCCTCATAAGCTCTCTGATCACACAGGGAACGCGCTAATTAAGGAGCAGGGTTTCTCCCTCTCCTTCCCTCTCCTTTCCCGAGCCAGTTGTGCCAACCCTGCCCCTGGCAAGGTAACATTGGAAAATGTAAAATTAATACAAAGGGCTGGAATTTACAGGGAAACAATTTTCAAATGCGCGGAGAACAATAAAAAATATTTAAAGGGGGGAAAAAAACCAACAAAAAAAGCTTCTTCTCGCTGCCTTTTATTTAAAAAAAATTATTTATTTTAATGATCGTTACTAAAGCCCAAAGAAAGGCGGGGGGGCCCCCACTTACCAGGAGAATAATAGTAATAATAATTATTACATTTTTGGGGAAAAACTCACTTTGAGGGAGTGACAAATTGCTGAATTAAAGCTGATTAAAGCTGATTAATGGCCCAGACACAGATGGATGCAGGGGGGCCATGGGGAGGAGGTCACCCTCCTTTGGGGGGATGTGGGGAGGAGCCACTCTCCTTTGGGTGAGGGGGTTTAGGGGACCCCCAGCATGGTGGACCCCATGTTCTGGGCTCCCCCAGTGCATCCCAGTCTGATGCTATGGGATGGGGATGATTCCAGCACCAGGGATGCACCCAGGACAACTCCATAGCCTGGCAGCCCACACTCCATGGACACCCCAGCTCCAGAGCTCCATGCTCCCACCCTCCAGCACAGGACCTGTCACCCACCCAGCCTGGCTCCATCAGATTTGGGTTCAATCAACAATTTCCCAGCATCATGACACCCCTGCCCCTTCCACGACAGGAGCAAGAATCCATCGGAGGGAAATTGTCTGGAATTAAAATCTCAGAGCTGGTGAAGCCCCTTTAGCAGTTCCCAACCCTGTGTGCCCTCACCATGCTGGGCAGGGTGGCAATTCCATGCTGGAAACACATTGTCCTCTCAAGTTTTTACCTCTTGGATATTCACTGTGGAGGGGAGAAATCCTTCCAAGAGGAGAGGCACCCACAGATGGAGACCCCAGACCCAACCAGGAGAGCAAATCCCACACCCAAACCCTGGTCCTGGTCCCCCAAAGCACAGCCAGTGCCTCAGTTTCCCCTCAGAGCTGCAGCAGCACCCTCCCAAAATTCCCAAATTCGGGCAGCGACCCAGCACAGGAACAAAGCGGATTTGTCTCTCTACACCCTGCGAGACCAGCCAGTGTCCCAAGGGTTAAATAATTCAGATTTTTCTTTCCTGAACAGCTTGAAAAGAGATATGATTGCGCCCACTGGAATACGGGGAGGGGGGGGGATATTATGGATGGAAAAGAGCTATTTAAGCTGAGGAACGGTGTTGGCACATAAACAAATGGGTATAAACTGGCCATGAATAAATTGAGGCTGGAAATTAGGAGGTTTGGAACCACTGGGGGCTCACAGGGGCAGAGGGGCGAGGGGGGGACTGGGGCAGGGGGCCAGGTATGGGGTCCCCCCCGCTCCAAGGGCACCCGTCCTTGCGGGGCCAGGCGCTGAGAGATTTAAAATCTCCCTTCCGCTTTCATCTCCCGAAATCTCCTTCATTCAAATAGTCACAGCGTGATCAGGAGTAATAAGCCTATTACAGAGCAAAATAAAACACAGCAGCCTCCCCCACCACACCCCCCCAAACCAGCCCCCCCAGCCCTCCTGCCCTCTTTGGGGTTATTAAAAACAACCCAAAGGAAATTCAGATGTGGAGAAGCCAATGTCACCCCTTCCCCAGCTCCCCCAGGTGTCCCCCCGCTCAGGAAATGGGGACAAAGTGCCTCCTGGAGCTGGGGGGGTGGCAGGGAAGGGTCCCTGGGGTGCAGGTGCCCACTGGCCCCTTGCACAGCTCCTTTCTGCATTAATCCTGTTGCTCAGCTGGCTCTGTGGCCGGCAATGGAGCTCACACCGGGAATGTTTAAGGCGGTTTTCCATCTGCTTCTCCTTCTCCTTGGGCAGGAATCACTGCCAAGCCCGGAGCCATCCCTCGGGATGACAATGGCAGCGCTGAGCAGGAGCAGGACGGGGCCACCAGTGGGAATTTGGGCCATGTGCTGTCCCAGTGTCCTGGAGGCTGATCCCTATTCCCTGCTCGAGAGGCAGAAGTCACTTACGGAGCTGGGAGGGGATGGAGCCAGAGCTGGATGCACACCTGTGTCCACCCAGTTTTGGTCCAGTGGGTTTGGCCACCCCAGACCCCATCCCACTGCCCCATCCCACCACCTCACTAGTTCCAAGGCTGATTTTAAACATGTTTTCAAATATTTTCCATGGCAGAAGAGACCATCCCCAAACTCCCTCCAGGCTGTGCTGGAGCATCCCACCATGGCCAAGCCCTGGTGCTGGCAGGGATGAGATGGCATTCAGGGGATACCCTGTCCCCATCAACCCCAACCCCTGGGAGGGTGGCAGTGACAAATCCCAGTCCCCAGAGGCTCTGGTGCTGTCCCTGGTGGGACAGAGCGGGGACGGCGTTGTGGCTCACAGAGCACCAGTAATGCGGTCCAGAGGGACCCCGCCGTACACACAGCACCTAAATTATTTAATTTCTCCAAACTGCTGCACCTTTATAAATCATTAAAAGCTCCTTTTGATCTGTGTTAATGAGGTTTCCTGAGTGCGGGGCTGGGAAATGCTTCGGCGCCAGAAAGCGACGCCGCTGATTAAAAAAATCAAGAGGGGGCGAGTGGGAGCGTGGGGGGCACGGGCAGGGGCTGGGGGGCACGGGGAGGTGGGCACGGGGAGGTGGGCACGGGGCGGGGGGCACAGGGGCTCCCCAGGGCCCAGCCAGACAGTGGAGAGGCTTTAGGGATGCCCATCATGCTTATGTTCTTTCTTTTCCCCTCCCTTCCCTTTCTCTTTCAGTTTCCCTTTTCAGTTTTCCTTCCCTTTTCTCTCTCCCTTCCCTTTCCTCTTTCCTGGAGCTTTCCAGCTGGGGAACATGCTGGTACCTGGGAAGTGCTGGTGCCAGGCTGGGGCTCTCGGTCCTCCCGGTGCTCTGGGTAACAATTCCCAGTTTGGGGAGCAGCGGGATGGGATGAAAGCCCCGGGGCGGTCACTGGGAGCCTCAGGAGGGTCCGGTCCCAGCAGTGCCACCGTCGCTGACCCCGTCGGTGACCCCGTGGGAGCGCCGCGGCGCCGGCCCTGACAGCTTTAATGCCGATATTTATCTGTGCTCCAAAGCTCCGAGCCCGGCTCCACATTCAGGAGCTCCATCACCGCGATCGGGAGTGACCGGGAGTGACCGGGAGTGACGGTGACAGCTCCCGACGACGGCAGCTGGGCTTGGGTTTGACATCGGTTGGGGACAGCGGTGGGGACAGGGCTGGGGACAGGGTTGGGACAGGGGTGGGGATGGGGATAGGTACAAGGACAGGGATGAGGATAGGGATGGAGATAAGAATGTGGATAGAGACAGGGATGGGGACAGGGATAAGGAGAGGGATGGGGACAGGGATGGGAATGGGGACAGAGATAGAGATGGGGACATGGATGGGACAGGCACAGGGACGGGGATGTGAATGGGGATAGGCACAAGGACAGGGACAAGGACAGGGATGGAGATAAGAATGTGGATAGAGACAGGGATGGGGACAGGGAGGAGAGGGATGGGGACAGGGGTGGGAATGGGGATGGAGACAGGGATGGAAATGGGGACAGAGATGAGAGATGGGGACGAGGGTGGCAGGAGGGATAGACAGGGACAGTGATGGAGATGGGGATGGAGATAAAAACTGGTATAGGGACAGGGATGGGGATGGAGATAAAAACTGGTATAGGGACAGGGATGGGGATAGGATTGGGGATGGAAATGGGGACAGGCATGGGAACAGCAATAGAGACAGGGATGTGGTGGGGATGGAACAGGGATAGAGACAGGGACAGTGACAGGGATGGAGATGGGCACAGGAATGAGGATAAGGACTGGGGCAGGCATTGTGGCTAACAAAAACAAATTCCATGCAGACCCAAGGGGCGCTTCCCCAGCCCTGGCATCCCTGGAGCTGCTCAGGGAGCAGCACTGCCCCAGCTGGAGCAGGCGAGCGGCACCCCCAGCCCGGCTCAGCGGAGCTCACACCTCCACTGATGGATATTTCCCTTTCCCTCCTTTTAAGGTAAATGACAGAAAATCCCAGGACAGCCATCAGCCTCCGAGGTAACCTCGTCCCGCCTCGGCCGCGTTCCCACAGGATTCAGCGGCTCCTGTTACCTGGGGCAACGGCGGGGAAATGACGGCTGGCATCTAAATTGCCATCATTATGCTCTAGAGCCAACACTCCCCATTTACACTTTATTGTCATCTTTTGCTTTAGGGAGATGCTGAGATATTACAGGACGGGGTGACAGAGCGGGATGAGCGGGGACGCACGAGGAGAGAGGCGCGGAGATAAATGGGGACCCCCGGAGCTGTTATTTCAGCCTGATTGCGGATCCGGAAGCGGAGCCGAGCCCCATCCCGCAGGCTGTGGGGAGCTTTTAGCACATAGAAGAAAATAAAATTTGTTTAAATGCAAGCGCCAGCCTGGCGGGGCCTGGGCACGTGGTAGCTGGGAGAGAATTCCCACCAAAACGGCGTAGAAGCAGCTCAGCCTCCTCCTGCTGCAGGGATACTGATGGAAAAAGGGAACTGAGCCTCACCAACAGCTGCTGCTGGGCTGGGGCTGGGACCACACTGTGGGGCTGGGGTCCCTTTGTGGGGCTGGTACCCCATTGTGGGGCTGGTACCTCAATATTGGACAGGAATCCCATTGTGGGGCTGGCATCCCATTGTGGAGCTGGCACCGCTTTGTGGGGCTCATACCTCAATATTGGGCAGGTATCCTATTGTGGGGCTGGCACCCCATTGTGGGGCTGGCACCCCATTGCATCTCCTGCACTCCACTGCAGTAGGGTCACTGGGGCCACTCCAAGGATACTCCTGGGCACCCCAAAGCAAAACCTGCTCTTGGTTCTCCAGATTCCAAGTTCATTCTCCCTCCCCATCCCACTTTTTGCACAAAGGAAATGCAAAGCCAAACTTGGGATGTCACGTCCCCATCTCCATCCCCACAGGGTGACTGCAGTGAGACAGGGCCAGGGGGAGGAACGGGGCCTTTCAAGTGTTTGCAGTGAAAAAAGAGAGAAAAAAGCAAAGAGTTCAAAAGCTGAGCAATTTTCCAAGGAAGAGTCAGGGTGGCTTCACCCTCAGCCCCACAGTGCCATGCATGGGATTGGGATTGGGAGATTCCTTCCCACACGACACCTCCCTGAGTGGGATCCCAGAGCTCACAGTGCCTGGATAAACCCAACCAGAGCCACGACCCCACGAATGCACCGGGAGCTGGGAGTTCCACATGACCCAGCACGACACGGACACACTGCGTGGATGGACCCTGCCATGATGCCAAGCATGGAGCAGACAGGTTTTTCCCTCAGACTCATGACATCACCCTCTTGTCCAGAAAAAACGCAGGTGTCAGCCGGAAATCCTGGTTTTGGCACACAAATATTTCATTTTCCACATGCCACAGCCTATCCAGGGGGATGAACCCACTCCCCAGGCAGGTGGAGCCTCTTTTGGGGGAATTCTACCCTTGCCCCACAACTAAAACTCCCTGGAACTGCTCCAGCTGCTGCAATTCCCACCACTCACCCCTCATTAGCATGGATGCTCGTTAGCCCAGCGCTGAGACTAATCAATACTGCCATTAACCGACTCCCTGGAATTAATGCGCTTGAACCTGGCAGGCCGCAGGATATTGGTCATTTTTCCACTTAACCTGGCAGGAGGAGTTTTTCCCTGTGCTGGTGGCACTGGATGACGGAGGGAAGCTGGGACAGCTCATCCCTTCAGCTCCTGGCTGCTGGCTCACCACCAGCTTTGGGCTCACCACCACTTTTTGGTCATCCCAAGGTTGTTGGAGACTCTCTAGAGTCTCCAACCCTGTCCCAAGCCATTGGGTTGGAGACCCTAGAGAGGGTTCTGGGGTCTCCATCACAGCACAGGGACACCCAGATTGTGACCCTTTGGTGCCACACTATTCCTGCAGCTGCTCCATCCCTTCTGCCCCAGGTTCCTGGCCCTGGAGCCCCGGGCAGGCACAGCCAAGCTGCTCTCCAGGGCACCCCAGAGCCACCCTCCCCTGCTGCTCCCGCCGCCTCGCAGCGCCTCTGGCTAAACAGAGATCAGAAATGTTAGATCTTTCTTAACATCTCCTGCCAGCACTGTCAGTGGCCCTCTCCAGAGTACCAGGGCCCTCTGTTATGTAAACACAGCACATTCTCTGTCAAAGATTAAAAAAAAAAAAGCCTCATTTGCACATAAAAGCAGCCTCTGCACTAGTTACGGGCACTGTGGCATGTAAGGAAGACTGTAGGTTAAATTCAATAATAAAGTGGGGCGGCGCAGAGGTCCTGCTCCAGCTCCTTCTCCCACAGCCCAGCCCCAGCTGCTCCAGCCCGACCTGCAGCCACCAAGTGGTGCCAGTCACAGGTCCCTGGGATGGATGGGGACAGAGGAGACACCCTGAGCCCAGGCTGGGCTGTGGGTGAGTGACCCCCAGGCCCCTCAGACCATCCTGGTGCTCCTCTGTGCCCCCTTCATGCTCATGGCACCCCAGACTCCATCATGCCCATCTCCTCCCCTTGGCACCCCATCCAGAGCGGGGCCTGCTGCCCCACATCCCTCCCCACACATTTTTGGGAGCTGGCACCACCCTCACGCCCCAGCACAGCTCTGCCATCACCACGGAGCAGCTCCACACAGGGAACCACACGGATCATGAATGTGACACCGGATCATGAATGTGACACCGCGGATGCGACACCCCTTGCTGCCAGCCCTTGGTGACTGCTGTGGGATGGCACCGGGGGGATCTCTGGCCATGGCAGGGAGTGCCAGCAGCCCGGCTGGCTCCGGGGATGGCGGCAGCCAGCCGGGCCCGCGGTCGGTTCCGCACAAATCGAATCAACAGAAACTGAACTGTCGGAGAGACGAGGGCTGGGAAGTGTCACGGTAATCGTGTTAGTGCCAGCAGGGCCGTGGCTGCTCCGGGAGCCAGGGGCACAGAGAGGTGGGCATGGCAGGGTGGTACAGAGCAATGGGCACACATGGATGGCCATGATGGGATGGGCACAGCACAGGGGCTCACCAGACACCCACATCTGTCAGGCCCAGGGGGAGGGAGTGAGGATTCAAGAGGGATCAGGGCAAGGACCAGCACACCCAGACAGCCACAGAGCCAGGTGGCACGAGGAGTCACAGCGATGGTTGACAGTGAAGGTGACAGGGACACCAGGCTCCAGAGGGAGGTGATTCACTCCCAAATCACTGCGTGCCACCATCCAGCACCCGTGTCCCCATGGCCATCAGCCTGGGGATCATGTCACCATCCAGCACCTGTGTCCCCATGGCCATCAGCCCGGCACACATGACCCCAAAGACACCAGCCTGGCACTTGTGTCCCTGTGCACGCTCAGCCCCGCGCTCGCCAGCCCCGCTCACGTCCGTGGCAGCCGGGCACGTGCCAGCCGTGCACGGGACCACGCGTGCTCATCCGTGCTCCGGCGGCTCACGCTGAGCGCCCTAATTACCGCGTCTGGCCAGGCGGGCGGGCGCTGATAACGGGCACGGGACGGAGCTGCTGGGGGTTATCAGGCGGTGACAGCCGGGCCCCCCGCCGCCCGCGCCGCAGCCCGCTGGGACAGCCGGATCAAGGCGCGCTTTGGGGGTCTCCAAGGGGCGGGGGATGGGGTAAACAACCCCCCCAGGGGTGACCTCATTAGCACGGCTGAGCCCCAATGTTGTTGTGGCTGGGCCTGGCATGCTGCAGGCAGAGCCTTGGGATGTGGGGTCACCACGGTGTCGGTGCCAGCCTCTTGTCTCATCTGCTGTCAGCTCCCCGCTGTCCTGGGGGTGAGGGACATCCACCCTGCCAGTCCCACTGTCACCAAGCTGGAGGGAGATTTTGGGTGTCCCTGGTGTTGTGAGGGCCTGGGTGGCAGCAGGAAAGGCCTCTGAGGAGATAGATCAGTGTCACACTCTGGTCTCTGAGCCAAACCAGTCACTGTCCTGGCACTCCCCAGAGCCATTCCATTTGTCTCATCCCAGAGCCACAACCGGGACATGGCACAGTCCTGCTGTGACACCAGCACGGTATCCACTGCTTCCGTGCCTCAGTTTACCTGTCCCAGGGCTGGATCTTCCTGCATGGTGTGCGTCCAGCAGCAGAAGCAACAGAGGAGGAGCACATTCCCCATCCCAACTGGCTAAAGACACACAAATTAACATGAATAAACACAGACTGCTGCATTATTTCACTTATTGGCCACTATTTTCGGCCGGCGGCCGAATTCCGGGCAGTGACGAGATGGGTGGCAGCAGGGCGGGGGGGCTGGCAGGAGCACCGGCAACTCTTTAACCTTGGAGCACTTGGCCTGGCAGGGAATTTGGGGCGAGCAGTGTCGGTAATTTGATCGGCGGGAGCCGGGCGAGCGCTGGCCCCGCAATCACCGGGAAAACGCCGACGCGGTGGAAATCGGCCGCCGCTGCCCAGCGGGAGCGGGCACGGGGACACAGCTCAGAAGGACGGACACAGCGGGCAGCTGTGTGCCCCCCGCCTCTGTTCTGTGCCACCCTGGCACTCCCAGGGGGCACCGGTGGGTTCCAGACCCCCAACCAAAGGACACCACTGTCCCCCTGTCCCGGCAGCGCGGGGATGCAGAGCCAGAATTTATCACACCAGCCCCAACAGCTCCCTTTGGCAGGGTCTCAGGGGGGGCTGAGCAATGCCTTTTGTCTGCCCAACAATTAATTATTTCCTGGCTAATGATGAACTCCGACTTGCCAAGCAGGGAGCGGCTGCGTGGCAAACCCTCCCTCACCTCACTGTGCCCTCTCACCACAACCCCTCCCACAGCAGGGTGGGATGTTGGGGTACCCAGAGATAAGACTGGGCTGTGAAACCCCCCTGCATCTCACCATCCTTCTCACAGGCACGCTGCCCCCCAAAAAGGGTGCCCCAAAAGCAGGAGGATGGTGCTGGGCAGGCAGGATGGGTCCCCTCTGGCGGTGCCAGCAGGTGGGTGCTGCTCTGTGCTGCGGCAGCAGGTGCTGGCAGCGCTCTAAGTGCCACTGGCGGCAGCCCTGGAGCGCTCCAGGAGGGGATAACCGGCTGATGGGGCTGAGCTAATGGAGAAAATCCATTTAGGATCACTCGATACTCTCCCCTGGGCTTTCATTACACCTCAGGGCTCCGCAGGGCACCGGGCCTCTGCCAGCCCAGATCCCATCGCTGCCGGCTGGATGTCTCGGCAGAGGGACTGGAGGGATGTGGGGAGGGATGTGTATGGGAGGGAATGAGGGAAGAGATGCAGGGAGGGATGCAGGAAGGGATGTACAAAGGGATGTGCATGGGAAGGGATGCAGGGAGGGATGCAGGAAGGGATGCAAGAAGGGATACGCATAGGGAGGGATGTAGAAAGAGATGCAAGGAGGGATGCAGGAAAGGATGTGCATGGCAAGTGATGCAGGAAGGGACACAAGGAGGCTTGTGCACAAAGCCTGCAGCCCTGAGCTTGTAGCTGCAGGTGACAAGAGCAACGCCAGCAATCCCTGCGAGGGACAGCGACAAACTGGGGTGCGATGGGGCCTTGCCCTGGAGCAGCTCCCAAGGAGCCCGGCCTGGCTCAGTGCCACAGGCAGGAACAGCGACCCCCGGGGCTGCAGGCACTCAGGCCGGGCTCCCCGCAGTGGGAAAGGCGACAGAGCCATGAAAAGAAGTAAAATAATTATCGGGCGCTGGCGGCTCGGGCTCCCGCCCGGCGCGTTCTGTTTAAGGCTAGTTAATAGCCAGTGTTCTCTGGTTAGGCCTGAATGACATTTCCAGAGTTATAATAACTGAGCTATTACTCGCCGTATTGATGCATTCCCCCCGCCGGCAGCGGCTCATCCCGCGCCGTGCCGCCCGGCCGCCGAAAGCTCCTTTAGTCAATAGCACTTCTATTTTTCATTACTCCCTGGAAATGTGGCTCTTGGAAGCTCATCCGTCATTCAATTACGCCCTGGTTCAGTCCTATCATACACGTGTCATAAAGTTCCTCAGATCTGAACTGCTGTTAATTTTCTGCGCCATCCCAAGGGGATGCCCGGGACGTGCCTGGAAAGCAACCAGGCAGCCGAGGGCATGCCGGGTACGGGCGCTCCCGGGAGCGGGGGCTGCGGCACTGCCCGGGCACGGGGGGCTCCAGCAGCCCAGCGGTCACCCCAGAGCTCGGACACTGTCCCTTCCCCACGGCAGTGGCAGCGGGCCTGGCGCAGCACGACCTTGGCAGCGCTGGGAATTTATTCCTCGGGTTGGTTTATTCTTTTATCAGGTGTTGGTTTAACAGGGTGAGCTCCCCCCCTTCCCCTTTAATCCTATCGGCATCTGTGTTCGGCACGTCCGTACCCAGAATAATCACCTGCCTGGCAGATTTGTCACTTCACCAGATGTAATCGGGGAACTTTTCTCTTTTTTTTTTTTCTTCCTCTTTTTTATTTTTTTTTTTCTTTTTGAAACTCTCCTTATTTTCTGTTTCTTAGAAGCTGCAGCTCGCGGGCAGAGGCGGCTGCTGCAGGCAGTACCTGTTCCAGGTCACCCTCCCCAAACCCAAGGGTTTGCTCTGCTCGGAGCTGGGGTTTGGCTGAGGGGAGCATGACAGGGCAGTGGCACCGAGGGTGGATGCCAAACGCTGTGCCATGATGGCTGTTCCTGCCATCCTCTGCTGGATTGGCACAAACCCTGAGCCAGAGGGGGAAATGGGCACAGGATGAGGCTGGGGGATGTTGGGGATGGGGGATGCTGAGCCAGGTCAGGAAGATGACAGGTCAGGGGGACACAGAGGTTGCTCACAACATCTCCCTGCACAGATGTCAGGGACCATCAGGTCCTTCAGAGCCTTAAAAACTCACACCCAAGAGGTGATGTTGGTCCTGCTCCCCTTCACACCCCTGCAGGCACCGCTCCTGCTGTCCCACCATGGAGTGCCTGTGGCTCTCTCCCAGCCAGAGCTTCCCTGAGGATCCCTGTCCGTGCTCTCCTGTCCAGGGCGTCCTGTCCAGTCCCCTCAGCAGTGCCTGGGTGGTCTCAGCCACTCCACGTGTCCTCCCAGCAGGACAATGACCTGGTCACCGTCCTGCTCCTCCGCACTCCCACGCGCTGCTTTCCCTAAGCTGGGACGGACACACGCCCGGGTGGGACAGACACACGCCCTGGTGTTTGAGAACACCCTGTCACTTGTCAGCCCCCGGGACAGCCATGCTCCTGCCAGGCCCCTTCCTGCTCCTTGGGATTGATAAACAAACATTCCCATCAGGAGGATGAGCCAGGAACGGCCCAGCCACGAGGGGACAATCCCCGGACTGTCAGTCATGCTGGAGCAGCTTTTACCTCAGTTCTGATCGGGGAAACTGAGGCAGGGAAAGGTCTGTGGATGTGTAGGGTGGGATGTGTGAGCTGGGCACCCTCTGCCAGCCCGGCATTTCCCTTCTCCCCTCCCATCCCAAGCTCCCGCTGCGCTCTGGGCACGGCTAATGAGCGGTCTAATTGATCTCTGACGAGGCACCAGAGATCGATGATGCTGGATCCCGCTGCAGGCTCTGTGAAAAGCCATTTCTCCTGCCCGGCCGGGCAGCACCGCCCCTCGCCCGCAGGGAAGCGCCCATCGATCGGGGCAGGGATCGATGGGGTGGGGAGGGGATGGAGGGGAAGGGGCCATCCCCGCCGAGGGGAGCATCCCCCGGCACCCAGCGGGTCCTTGTCACCATTGCAGGTGACACAGGGCACAGCCAGCAGCGAGGGAAGGGGAAGGGGAAGGGGAAGGGGAAGGGGAAGGGGAAGGGGAAGGGGAAGGGGAAGAG
>JAWWMS010000121.1:1916619-1937018 GCA_035048045.1 Chlorospingus semifuscus
AGAAGAGAAGAGAAGAGAAGAGAAGAGAAGAGAAGAGAAGAGAAGAGAAGAGAAGAGAAGAGAAGAGAAGAGAAGGACAAACAGAGGCACAGAGCCCAGCAGTCCCTGTGAGGTCACAGTGCCAGCACATCCACACTGATTTCCTCACCTGACTCTTCCCCCCTTATCCCTTCCCCTTGTGTCCCACCAGCCAAATTTGACCTGATTTGGTGACACCGGCCGGGGTCTTTACTTCTCAGTGGCCCCATCCTCCCCTCTCCTTTCACCGGGGTTTAAGCCTTTTCACTCCATCCATTCACTCCAAGGCTAATCAGATTAAAGCCCTGCCCGGGGTGCTGCCTGCCCTCGCACAGATTCACCCCCTTATTCCCCCTCCCGTTGCTTCACCTCCTTTTTCCCATCAGGTTTTGGCAGCCAACTCCAAGGGCCGGGCATGGCCATGTCAGGGGTGGCACCAGCTCCCCTTGTGTCCCCAGGGAAGGGCACAGAGTGGGGGTTCTGGGGGTACACAAGGGGGAATTTTCTTCTGGAATGATGAGGGGGCAAGGCAGGGATGAAGAGGGTGGCAGGACGGGGATGAAGGCAGCACCAGCCACAGGTCTCCAAAGCCATCCTGCTCTTTGAACAATCTCTCCTCCTCCTCAGCCTGGCTTCACATCCCAGGTCGAGTTATAGGAGCATTTCATTTAGGAGAAATTTAGGAAAAAAAGGGTACTTTTTTTTAACTTCTCCCCCTCTTTTCACCCAGAATCATGAGTGGGTGAAGCCAGGACCACGGTGCCCAACCTGGAGCAATTTCCCAATAGAAAGGAACAATTTCCCACTAGAAACTTCCTGGCCTCATCCCACACGCTCCAGCCCCCAAAAAATCACCCAATGCCCCATCTTAAACCTTAACCATCGATTTCCATTCCCCTTGGCCCAGCCCTGCACACAAACGCATTCGCCACGGCAGGGATTGTATGCAAAGGCGGAGAGGGGGAATGAATAATTCATCTCCGCTGTCTTTCAGAATTACACTGTGGAAAAATAAATCTGAGACTACTATATTAAAAAAAAAAAATTTAAAAAAAAAATAAAATAAAGGAGAAAGGAGCCGAGGGGAGGGGGGCAGCGCTGGGTTCGCGGCCCCGCGGCCGGAGCGGGATGCGGGGATGGATGGAAATGAAAAGCGCCGGCGCGTCCGCGGCTCCTCTTGCATTGAGCGGCTCCGCATTGAGGTCCGTGCGGAAACCACCGGAATCCCTTCCTGTGCTTTGTTCTGCGGCCCTTTCAGCGGGGGCTTACGGGGCTGGGCAGGGGGCGGCGGGCAGGGCAGGGGGCTTTGAAGAAAGGCACTGATGCGATCGGGTGGTTGAGTTCAAGGGGCGAAAGCGGGGGCTGGGATGGGTGAGAGGGGCTGGAATGGGTCAGGGGGGAATGGACTGGGTCAGGGGGGACTGGAATGGGTCAGGGGAGCTGGAATGGGTGAGAGGGGGCTGGAATGGGTAAGGGGGGGCTGCCCTGGGTGACTGCACTGAGGTGAGTCAGGGGGGACTGGAATGGGCCGGGGGGCTGGAATGGGTGAGACGGTGCTGGAATGGGTGAGACGGTGCTGGAATGGGTCAGGGGGCTCTGCTGGGTGAGATGGGCTGCCCTGGGTGACTGCACTGAGGTGAGCAGGAGGCTGTGCTGGTGATGGAGGGGCTGCCCTACTCATGGGGCTGTGCTGAGCTGAGTCAGGGGCTGCCCTGACACCAGACCCCACTGGTCTGGGGTGCAGTGTGCCCCCCCAGCTCAGCCAGAACCCCCTCATCACCACCCTGCCAGCACCTCTGCAGGAAGGAGGGATGCTCTGCCCCATCCCAGAGGGGTCCCAGCTGGGTTTAGGGCCATGCCCTGACCCCTCCTGGTGCCCAGAACACCCTGGATGGCACCAGCATCCCCCTGGCAGCTGGTGGGGGCCACGTGCTGCCGCACAAACGGGGAGGGGAGGAAGCGGGAGGCACTTTAATTTGGCTATTTAAAAATAAAGAAATAACGCAGGCTTTGAAAGCCCGGAGGGGTCCCAGCGGAGGGACCTCATCCCCCCTTCAAAGGCCGCCTCTGCTTTCTTCCCCCCGCTCACAGCACACAAAGGTGCACGAGCACTTTCGTCTCTGTGGAAAGACCTTTTTAATTGGTTCCAGGCAGAAGGTTAAAATCTCTCCCCTTCCCTGTGCGCTTGGCTAAGAGGGGAAAGGGGGGGAAAAAGGGGGAGGAAGGGAGGAAGGGTTGTGTGGAAGCAAAACAACTCTGCCTGGTGTGAGCAGGGGGGCACCCAGGGCCAGTGTCCCCAACACGGGGTCCAGGGTCACTGAGGGTGATGGGGATCCAGGTGGGAGCAGGGGAGACCCAGGGGGGCACTAAAGGGGGCAGTGCCAGGCTCTGGGGCAGGAGGTGCTCAGGGGAAAAGGGAGATGATGGGTGTGAGGGTGTGAGGCTGCTCGGTGCTTCCATGGGAATGCAGGGTTTGAGGGTTTTAGATTGCTAAAAAAAGCGAGTGGAAATGTGGTGCCTGGGGTCTTCTCATGGGGAGGAAGCTGGGCAGAGCAGGAGGGCACCAAGGGGCTGCTCCCACCTCTGTGTGTCTCCCCATGGCCACAGAGTACCCTGGGCACACCCCATCCACAGGGGGATGACCCCAGGATGGCATCACAGAGCATCCACATGGAACCCAGCCCCTCACCATTCCCATTGCCACTGCCATCCCATGTCACTGCCACTGCCATCCTCCTGGTCCTGCCATCCTCCCAGCACTGCCATGCTTCCAATATTTCCATCCTGCTATTCCTGCCATCCTCCCAGCACTGCCATCCTCCCAAATTTTGCCATCCTCCCAGTACTGTTATCCCCTATTCCTGTCATCCTATCCCAATCCTCCATCCTCCACCCCAGCACTGCCATCCTTTTGGTCCTGCCATCCTTTTGGTCCTGCCATCCTTTTGGTCCTGCCATCCTCCCAGCACTGCCATCCTCCCAAATTTTGCCATTCTCCCAGCACTTCCATCCTCCTAAATCTTGCCATCCTCCCTATCCTGCCATCCTCCTAAATCTTGCTATCTTCCCAAATCTTGCCATCCTCCCAGCATTGCCATTCTCCCAAATCCTGCCATCCTCCCAAATTTTGCCATCCTCCCAGCACTGCCATCCTCCCAAATCCTGCCATCCTCCCTCTCCTGCCATCCTCCCAAATCTTGCCATCCACCCAGCACTGCCATTCTCCCTATCCTGCCATCCTCCCAAATCTTGCCATCCTCCCAGCACTGCCATCCTCCTAAATCTTGCCATCCTCTTGTTCCTGCCATCCTCCCAGCCCTGCCATCCAGCCACCAACTTGAGTTTCCTTTCACGGAAGGGGGAGCTGAGAAAAACGCATCAATTATTGAGCCGGGGCGGCGAGCGCGCCGCGTCCCCCTTGCTGATGCCGCTCAGGTAGAGCCGCGCGAGCCGCAGTCAGACACCTCTAACACGATTAAGCTGCAGGGCTCTGCCAGCGCGCTTCAAGGTCAACTTCTCTGAGGCTGACAAAAGGCACGGCGGGCAGCGGCTCCCCCGCCTCCGCCCGGGGTGGCAGCACGCTGGGGACGGGCACGGCGGGCACCCAGGGATGGCAGAGGGATGGGGAGAGAGCCAGGGCAGGGTGGCGGGGGTGCCACGGGGATGGGGAGGCTGTGGTGGGGGTCCTGCTGGGATCAGGGTGCAGTGGCCAGGCTGCCAGTGGGATGGGGATGCAGTGCTGGGGTTCCTGCTGGGATGGGGAGGCAGTGCCCAGGCTCCCAGTGGGATGGGGATGTAGCAGTGGGGTTTCTGCTGGGATGGGGATGCAGTGCCCAAGCTGCCAGTGGGATGGGGATGCAGTGCTGCAGCTCCTGCTGGGATAGGGAGGCCATGCCCAGGCTCCCAGTAGGATGGGGATGCAGTGCTGGGGTTCCTGCTGGGATAGGGAGGCAATGCCCAGGCTCCCAGTAGGACGGGGATGCAGTGCTGGGGTTGCTGCTGGGATGGGGATAGAGTGATGGGGTTCCTGCTGGGATGGGGAGGCAGTGCCTGGGCTCCAAGTGGGATGGGGATGCAGTGATGGGGCTCCTGATGCAATGGGGATGCAGTGGTGGGGTTCCTTCTGGGATGAGGATGCAGTGCTGGAGCTCCTGATGGGATGGGGATGCAGTGATGGGGTCCCTGTTGGGATGGGGAGGCAGTGCCCAGGCTCCCAGAGGGATGGGGATGCAGTGGTAGAACTCCTGCTGGGATCAGAGTGCAGGGTTGGGGTCCTTGCTGGGATGGGGATGCAGTGGTGGGGTTCCTGCTGGGATGGGGATGCAGTGCCCAAGCTCCCAGTGGGATGGGGATGTAGCAGGGGCTCCTGCTGGGATGGGGAGGCAGTGGTAGGGTTCCTGCTGGGATGGGGAGGCAGTGCCTGGGCTCCAAGTGGGATGGGGATGCAGTGCTGGAGCTCCTGCTGGGACGGGGATGCAGTGTCCAGGCTGTCAGCAGGATGGGGATGCAGTGCTGGGGTTCCCACTGGGATCAGGGTGCAGTGCTGGAGCTCCTGCTGGGATGGGGATGCAGTGCTGGGGCTCCCACTAGGAATGGGACTTGGCACGGGGCTCCCAAGCCCAGGACAGGGACCTGCCGTGCCCCTCTGCAGCAAAGCCACTCCTGTCATGCCGTGAGGCAGGAGTGGGTCCAGCCCTGCTGGCTGCACGTGGAGCAGGAATTGGATCCAGATGTTTCCCCCAGCGGCCAGAAACTGCTTCCCCCATCTCAGCAGCCCCTTCCACAGCCCCACAGGCCTTGGTGGGGACCAGCTCTGCCCAGTATGGAGTGGTGACAACAGGGCTGGGATCCACCCCAGCCCGGCACAGGGAGCAGAGGGACCAGCCAGCTCAGGAGGGGACAGGGTGGCAATGCCAGCTCTGCCGTGGTGCTCCTGCTCCTGGTGTTTGGGTACTCACACTGACAGGACCCCCACACTCCACTCCCTGCTCATCCTCATCCTGCTCATTCCCTTCAAAAACCACCCTGCTCTCATGGTGAAGGAGGGCCAGCCACACCTCCCACACTCCACAAGAATTCCCTGCAGGAGAACAGGGATGGGTGCCCACCAGGATGGGTGTTCCCTGGGTTGGGCACTCACCATGCCAGTCAGAAGCCAACAAAGCCATAAAAAAACCCCAAACTTCAGCAAGGGAGGACCCAGCTCCAATATCTGAGCACACATGGGTTGGGGAAGGGCTGACAGGCGGCTCCAACAATGGGGTGCATGACACAGGTCACCCCCAACACCATTCCTGAGAGGTTTCCCAAAGGACACCACACCCACAGGTCCCTGTCACCACCTCAAGACATCTCCTGCTATGGGGAGGGTTCCCAGGGCAGTGGGATGGAGATGCAGCTTTCTGACCCTGCTACAAGAGTGAGGAAAACCACTAAAAAACCTCAAAAACCCATCTGAGAAGCCAGAACCCAGATTCCTCCCCTCTCCCATTATTTAAAGCCCATCCAGCTCCCAAGTCCTCGAGGATGCAAGAATCTCAATTACCATTAAAAGAATGCGTTCCTGCTCCTCCATTACAGAGAAAAGCATGAAAACCCACCCCTGGGAATTCCACAACTCTAGAAAGAAGAAAAATAAAATATTCATGTAATTTAGATTATTTAAAACGTGGCACTTGGTAAACCAGACTCTGCACTGGAGGGAACTGGGGGTGCTCATACCTTGCAGAAGGCCAGGACTGGGTCAGGGCTGGAAAACCCAGTTGTGACCACACAGATCCTGGTGCCACCCCAGGCACCCCACGCCCAGGATTTGGTGTTAAATGGGTTTTTAAACACCTCTGAGCTTGTGGGATGCTGTAGAAGGACAGCAGGTTATTTTTATCGTTGCATTAGTTCCAGTTTAATTGCTGGGTTGTCATTAACGGCACGGAGCAGGGTCCAGGCGTGGGGACGCTGACATCAGCGTGTCCTGTCCCAAACCCCGTGGATTGAGAGCCTCCATGTGCCTCTCCTCCCACCAACAGAGCTTGGTGACAATCGGGGACAGGAACATTGACCAGGGACAGGAGCCACCAACCAGGGTTGGACCCTCCCAGCTCATCCTCTCCCAGCCCAGAGGCTCCTTCTCCTCCAGCTCCACCCAGCAGCTCCAAGGAAGAGGATTGTGGCTCCCTCCAGACCTCCCTCCTCCTCTTCCTCTCTCCATGGCAGGTCTCAATTCCCTCCAGTGCTCCACAATTGGGAATTCTCCTGTTGTCCCTGGTTCTCCAGCCCTGGGGCTCCATCGTGTCCACCTGGGACCATCCTCCCTCCTGCTCCCTCCACCAGCCCCTCTCAAAATTCCCACATCTCCAACAGGGCCAAACACCCCTGGTTTGTGCCAGAGCCAGAGGCTGGGATCTCTTGGGTCACCCAGAGCTGGGATGCACACTCAGCTCCCAACAGAAAACCTCCCACTGGTGCTGACCGAGACCTTCCCAGCACTGGAGCTGAGCTAATCCTGGGTTTCACACCCCAAAAGGTTGGGGGATGGCACTGCCATCGAGGGGACCCTCTGTTGTCCCTGCCTGCTCTGTGCTCAGGAGAGCACAGGGGAGCAGAGCCACTGCTGAGAAACCACCTTGGAGGAAAGCAAAGCTGCCCATAAATAATGGCACACAAATGGGGACACTGGAATTGCCAGGTGTGATCCCAACGGCTTCTTTCCACCAGGAAAGCCAGGATTGTGCTGCCAGTGGCTGCCCAGAGCTTTGGATCATGCCCAGCACAATGTCCCCAACCCACCAGAGACTGGCCATCCTCTAGTCAGGCCCCCAAAATGCCAGATGGGATCAGACACAGGACATGGGATTTGCTGGGGGTGGTTTCCCAGCAGATCAAGGCTGCCAGAGGTGTCCAAGCAGGCAGGGCAGGCATGGGCAGTGTCACAGGAGGTGACAGTGGCTTAATCCCAAAATAGGAATGGCTCCTAGCAGGGAAAGCCTGGCCAAGGAGCATCAGCCCCAGATGGACACACTGGGGATCCGGGATGCAGAGCTGCACCCCATACTCTGGGACACCCCCACACCAGTGCCCCTGCACCAGTGCCTCCCAGTTCAGCACTGGGGAGGTGACACCTGGCAGGGACAGGGCCACGTGGCTCCTGCAGAGCCCTGTGACGTTCTCGGGTGGGTTTGCTTTATAGGGTCAGGGAGGAAGGAACCGGCGCGGAGATATTTAAGTGGCGTTTCGCCATCGGAAAAAATTAGAGTCACAATATTAATTAATCCTCAAAGCACTTTACGAACATTAACTAATTAAGCCTCCCAACCCCTCTGCGAGGTGGGAAAGGTATCATTGTCCTCGTTTCACAGCTGCAGAAAACCAAGAGTGTGGAGGTGACGTGACTCGCCCAAGGTCGCTGCGAGCCAGGCAAAGGTGGGAACAGGTTCCCAAAATCTGTACCTCGCTCCTCAGCAGGGCAGGACCCAGCAGTGCTGAGCACCCTGGAGACCAGGAATGCTGGATTCCAGCATCCCCAGCCAGGTCCCAGCATCCTGATCCCCGACCCAGCATCCTGATCCCCACCCAGGGCAGGGTGGAGAGGGACAAACCAGGACCCACATCCCCAAAAGGACATCCTGGGGGAAAATCCCACCAAACCCAGGGGCAGGGAGTAAAAACAGAAACCACCAAGGTTTTATGGAAAGCCCCACCAACCCTGCGTGGTTTAAAAGCGATTAGAGCCCTGCCTGGGTTATCAACCAGCGTCTCAATCCCGCGGCATCGATCCGGATAATAGCCGGCAATTGTTCAGATACAATATCATAAAGTCACTTTAACTACAGCCATAAAGCTTCCCCCGCCTGCAGCACCGCTGGGCTCCCCACGTCATGCTGGGGACAGGCACCAGCAGCACGTGCTCAGGGCTGAGGATGGTGGGGGGACCCCTCCAGGACCCCCTGAATAAGGACAGGATCCTCAGGGTTTGCCCCTCGTTTCCACTGCTGGGAGCGGAGGGAATGTGGAGCCTCCCAGGGCTCCCCTTGGGAATATGCAGTGCTGGGGTTAGGGAGTTCCAATGCAGCCACTGAGATCTGATGTTTCAAGTTTTAATCCGTGGGATTGATAGGAATTGGGAGAAATGGGGGGTTCTCCCAAATGTCCCTGTACAGCAGCCCAGATCCCCCCGCTCCTCTGGTTTGTCATTGTCCCCAATACACGGAAATCCTGGCTGGGCAGTGCTGGAATCTGCCTCCTTCACCTCCTTCCCACTGCCAGCCCCCCATCCCAGCGTGCTCCCAGTTTGTGCTCCCTGCCCTGGGTCCCCAGGAGTGCCACTGGAGAGCACAGCTCTGGAGGACACCGCTGGAGAACCCAGACTCCTCACCCGCCGCCTCCTCACCCAGCGCTTCCCACTGCTTAATGAGCACAAAATATTTCCATGTTGCCAATTACTTGGTTCGTTTGTGCTGCTGCAGGCAGCACTGGCGCAGGGAAAATCCCCCCCGGAGCTGGCCTGGCCCCCAGGGAGCAGGGAGAGCCCTGGCTGGGTCTCCCCAGGGCTGAGCATCCTCATCCTCACCACGCACCCCGAGACTCCCGAGCCCCAGGGTCACCATCAGCAGCCTCCTATGGACATTCCTGCGTCCCCAGTGGCATTCCCATGGCCCCAGTGTGACACAGTAGGAAAGCAATTCCTTGCTTCAAACAAACTTTTGAGGGACTTAGAAAAAGCTTTGGAACCCTTTTTTCAGTTGTCCCCCAGCAGACAATTGGGGTCCAACCTGTTGGTGACACTTCCCAGCACGGAGAAAATCCCGAGCGGCACCAGAGATGTGCCAACCTCAGGCCATCCCAGCTGGGTCCATCCCTGCTCCCATCACATCCCCAGGCAGGATTTCCCCAGCTGGAGCCCTGTTCCCTGGCCAGAATTGCTGCTGTGACCATCACCACAAAACCATTCCAGCAGGTCGATCCTGAGAGCGGCGTTCCTCCCACCTGCACCCATAAATCCTCCCTCCAACTGGAGCAAGGAAGTGATTTATAAGGTGGAATAAAAATCACAATGTTTAAGGAAAAATATTAAAAAGTCACAAAAATCCATCCAGCTGGATTCCCCTCCCATGGGAATGGCGTCTCAGTGACACTGGGATTTTGGGGCAGCGAGGGACACGCTGGGAAGAGGCCAGAATGAATTGGGCTCTGGCGCTGCCAAACCACCTGGATGTGGGATGCACACCGAAATCAGCCACAGATGAGAGCCACCGTGTGCCCACACAGATCCCAAACCAGTGTGGAAAGAGCTGAGGGGTTCCAGTCCCTCCTCATGGAGCCCTGGGCTCTGTGGACATGAACAAGGGACTTCACTGCCGACATCCCAATCTCTGCTCCCGTCTGAAATTCCCACATCCAACCCCGGAGCGGGCGGACGCGGTGTGCAGCAGGACATGGTGCTGTGAGAGCCACGTCCTTCTCCATCTCTCAATCACTCCACCAACATTAATTCCCTAATTTAGCCCCTGGCAGCAATCCTCACCTTACCCACGGAGAAACTGAGGCTGGGGGAGGGAGAAGCCATTTGTCTCCAAATAACGAGCTGGAAGCCGGATCCAGGATCACCCCCAGCTTGCAGGACGAGAGTCCCTGCTCCCGATCCAAGCTTTCTATCATAAAAGACAACATTATGATTTATGATTATCATTACTCAGCTTTGAAATGGAGTCCAGGTTCTCCTGGAGTCCAGATCCTGGCTGTGACACCGGGCCCTGGACATTCCCCCACTGCCGGCATTCTGCATCCCAATGTCGGGAAGAGCCGAGGAACAATGGAAAACTGCAGATGGTGGCAGGATGAGACAGTGGTTGGGTGCTGGAACTGAGGTCCATTGACCCCAGGAACCATCACGGACAGGGGAAAGCTGGGAATGCCAGGAAGAGCAGGCAGGGAAAGCCGGGAGCTGGTCCGAGCTGAAGGTCACCGGCGGCAATGAGCGTTAGGAAAGCCGGCACTGGTTGGGCTGGATGCTGCCTCCAGAGCACACATCCCGCAAAAGCAATCCCCGTCCCCAAACCTGCTTCCAACTCTGCCAATTTAGCCTTAAATCCCACCTCAAAGGGTCAGGAGCAATGCCAGGGCCGTGGTGGGGCACTGATCCTGGTGTTCCACAGGACTCTGTACCCGTGCGGCTCTGGCCAAACCGATCCCCGCGACCCTGCGGTGATCCAACAGAGACATAGATGGAACTCGGAGCCAGGAGCCATTTCTATTCCAGACAGGCTCGGATTCTCTGTTGGAAACTACACAGGAGCACCATTTTGACCAGCATTTACAGCCGGGACAGGTGCCAGAATTCCCGTGTGCCAGTGCCGTAGCCGACGGCGGATCTCCAACAATGGGACGGTCACTGGGACAGTCACGGCACAGCCCGGCATGGCCACGGCTCCATCCCAATCCCCTCAGTCAGAGCAGCAGATTCTCCCAACCACCCAGCAGAAAAGATCTTGAAAAAGCCAAGGAGAGAGCCTGGAGCATTCTCAAGATCGACACCAAGCCCTGGAGCATGAGGCTGCTCCTGAGGGAAGAACCTTGCAAGGTTCAGGAAAACAGTGATTTCCAAAATAAAGGATTTTGCAGCCTTCACCCAAATTCCGCAGCAGCAGCATGGGGAAGGGATGGGGAAGAGTCCTCACCCTAAAATGGGGATCCCAGAAGCTCACCCAGGGGTGAGAGAGCGGCCGGACACACAAAGAGAGGAAATTCCAGTTACAGGATTTGTACAGGTTTTTTAAAATGCAGAAAAATGGTGGAAAGGCAGGAAAAAGCGGAATGGGAAAACTGAAACATCCAAACACCAGGAGGGAGGGAAATGCTCCTGCAAAAGAGAATCTTTTCCCAGTAGCAGCTCTCCTACCTCCCACCCCACTCTCCTGGATGCCCTGCTCGGTCAGTGCTGAGAATTGGGCGAAATTTGGAAAAAACCCGTTTGGAAGGGTCGGCACATCAGCCCTGGCTCAGGCAGCTCCAGTGCAGTGTTGGGTAAAAATAAAACACAATTTGTGAGCACAATGTAAGAAGAAGGGGTCGGCGAGCAAACCAGGAAGGTTTATGGAATTCCAGCGGAAAGATTGTTCCAAATTCCTGGATTTGGAAAAAGCTGATATTCCTGAGGTGAAGAATGGCTGACAAAAGGTCCTTTAGATTTCAGGGAAAAGGAAAAATAACCGCTGTTGTATTGCACAAAAGCACCAACCATTCCAAAACAACCTTGGAATAAAAACGCCCATCCCAGCACAGGGTGGGGATGGAAACGGACAGACGGACACGGCCCAGGCGGCTCCGCCAACCCAACCGAGCAGCACTGGGGCTGTGCCAGCATCTCCCGACCCTTTGGAAGCCGGGTACCCCCGGCCCTCCCCGCCGTCCCGGGGGGCTCTGCCCCGCGTTTTTCCACTCAATTTCCTCCCCGCGTCGGCAGGAGATAAATCCCTCTGCTGAGGCAGGCGGCCGGAACGGCAAAGCCAGCGGTGCCAAGTTTAATAAGCAACCCTGATCGAGAATCCAGATAATAATTGGGATTATCGAGCTGGCTGGGAAAGAGCTTCCTCAGCTCCTGACGGCACCCGCGCCCGGCACCCGGGTGACAATGACACCCGCGGGGTCCCCAGTGGGGCTGGGACGTTGATGGGAGACTGGGATGTTCCTGAGGAGCAGCAGAAGCCCGTCCATCACTGAATATTAAAATAAAATCAAAATAATACACCCCTTTTTGAGTGCTCCGCGCGCTGTCAGAACCTGCGGCACAAGGGAGCCCCCAAAATTCCATGGGAAGACCCTGGGGGTCCCAGCTCCATCCCCACCTCTGCAGGAGCTTCCCTGCATCCTGATTTTTGTGGGGGACACACGGAGACAGCACCGTCCCAGCGCCTGCGGAGAAGCTCAGCCGCTGAAATAATCCCGTCGCGGTTGAATTTTGTGCAGGGCACGAGGTCCAGGGGCTTTCTTTCCTCAGTGGAAACAGGATTGCAAAAGGAAAGAATTGGGATTTTTCGAGTTCTCTACAGGGTCAGGCTGATTTTATTTTACTGCAAATATAAATAGGGTTTTTGATAAATAATAATAAAAAAAAAAAAAGACAGTCTAAATAAAACCCCCCTGGAAGACATGGCACGGAATTTGGAATCCTGGCAGGAATTGCTGTAGCCGGGCTGAGTGCTCTGGAATATTTGTATTTGCTGTCTAAACACTTTATCTCTTTCCCAGCACATGGGTGAGTTTTGCTCCCGTGTAATGTTCAAGGAAAAATAAACCGAGACGGATAATTCCTCCTCTTCTGCAGATAGAAAAAGAAAAATCCGACAAAACTTGGTTGCACTGGGGGGAAACAGCAAAATATTTCCAGGGAAATTCGGCCCAACGCCAAGGAAATAGATGGAGGAGGCAATTGGGATGTGGCAGGAGGAGGAAGCTGGGGATGGAATGGGGATTCCCCATTCCCAGCCATTAAAAACCCCCACAACCATTTATTCCCCTTTTTTCCCAAAAAGTCAGCGGCGCTGGGAACTGGAGCCGAGAGAGGTTTGGGTTTGACACAAAAGATCCGAAATCCAGACTTGGATTCCTGGGGGATTTTGGTGCTGGTGGAGAAGGAGCTGAAACAAAAAGTCCATTCCTGGAGTCGAACAAAAAAAAGGTATTGAAGGATGGTGTAAAACTCTGCGGATCTGGGAACGCTTCGGCAGCGCAGTGGGAGTACCAGGGGTGGGAATACTGGTGGCTGGAATACTGGTGGTGGGAATATCAGCATTGGGAATACCAGTGGTGGGAATACTGGTGGTGGGAATACCAGTTCTGGCATCCACGGGGAGCGGTGGATCCGGGTCCAGCACCAGGATGGTTTTTAGTGGGATCGACCTGGCACGGGCAGCTCCGGCGTTTGCACGGACACACGCGTGTGCTTGGTGGTTCACAGCTGCAGGGAAAATGGGAAAATCCCACAAAACAAGGCTGGAGAAGCTGGAAACATCAAGGAAAGAGGAAAACTGGGAGGTCGGGAAGAGGTGATGCGCTGAGGGAGCGTAGGGATGGATCCCACAGGATCCCACCATGTCATAAGTTTATCCCATGGGATCTCACCCCAGCACAGGTGTATCCCAAAGGATCCCACCATGGCACATGTGTATCCCATGAGATTCCACCACAGCACAGCCCCACCAGGACATGGTTCAGCCCTGTGGCTGTTCCTCTCCAGCAGCAGCATCACTCCCTGCTCCGCTGGGCCTTGGGAAGAAAAACGGGAAGAAGGGAAAAATTTAAAAGGGGAGGAATTACAAAAAAAAATATAGTCTAAATCCCTGTTTCTAAATCCCTCTCATCTTGGTTCAAAATGAAGGATGGGCCCTAAAGGTGACACCTGTCCCATACAGAGCTGGTGTCACACCAAGGGAAATGCCGGGAATGCTCCCAGGCTCCGAGCACCACCCTGCCTTGCCAAAATCCACAAAGCTTTGATTTCTCCACGGGTTTGGGGCTCAACAAGAAAATTTTGGCAAAACCACTTCCCAGCCGCCCTTTAGGCTGAAGCCTCAGGCTGGCAGCTCCGTGGCCGTGGATCTCCCCAGCACCAGCCCCATTCACACTGAAGGCATCACAGCTGAAGGCACAGAGTGACCCCGGTGGTGACCCCAGCCCTGCCCTCACCCCCTCCCAGCACAGCCCACTCACAACATCCCCCCACAGCCCCCGCTCCGCTCTTTTGAGCCGGGAGCCTCATTAGGAGGTAATTAGCTGCCGAACAATGGGAAGCTCTTTAGCAGCCCAGGCACAGCGGCAGCAACAAGCCAAGGGGGAAAGAGGGAGGAGAAATAAATAAATAACAACACTGTGACCACCCGGGAACAAGCCAGGACGGAGCAGGGACACGGGCTCCATCCATCTTCCCTGCTCTCAGCTTTGTCCCTTCCCGCTTTTCCTGCCGGGATCAAACCAGCCCTGGCGCATCCCACACCCCATGGGCGCCATTTCCCCGGCCAGACAGTGGGAACAGCCATGGGGTCCCCAAATCCACAATGGGGCAAAGAGTTTGGGAGCACAGATACCCCTAAACACAGCCCTGGCTTTGGGGAGGGCTTCAAAAATGCCTCTGGAATTCATCTGGCAAAGGCCAAAGTAGCCAGCGGCTAATCCCAACACTTCTGCAGCTCTGGAAAATCATGGAATCACTAGGATTAGGAAAGAGCTCCAAAATATTGATTCCCAGCCATAATCCAGCCTGGACTCTTGGAACACGGTGCTTCCCCCTGCATTTGCAGAGGCCAAACAGGGCCTGGTCCTGTTTTTGGGATGGATCTCCAAGTAGAGGGAAGCAACCATCAGAATGAGCATTGAGTCATGGCAGAGGGGGAAAAGGAATTGAAACAACACTTAGGGGCTGCAGGTAACAGTGCTCCAAGCTGCCTGCCTTCCATAAATCCCATTAAATCCAAGGAAGCGGGGCAGGATCTCTGCCCCAAGTGGGGAAAACCAGCTTGGATCAGAACGGAGCCTCAGAAATCACGATTAATATCTAACACAAAAGAACCGAAATTGTCACCATCAGGAACGAGGAGCTATTTAAGGAACAATTGCTGCAATTTTCCAGCCAACCCAGCAGCTGAACCTTGTCAGGCACAGGCAGGTATGGCTCCAGCCAGCTCCTGATGTGGCACTGGGATGGACACAGCCAGACAGCCCTGGAGCCAGGTAAACCCACAGCCAGGTACATCATGGAGCCCCCAGGTAGGAATTCCAGGGGAATGTCACAGAGGGGTGGCACAGCATTGCCAGACAGGGGAATTTTTGGCATTTGGATTATTTGTGTGTGTAAAGTGTATTTATGTGGGAGGGGGGTGGGGTGATGTAAATAAATCGATAATTTCTATAATAGATATTTATATATTTGTATGTAAATATATATAAAAATCAATATATATATATAAATGTAAATATAAATGTGCCTTTCTTTATACAGCAGCACTTTCAAAGCTTTCCATGGTACCCCAGGGCATCTCTCACCCCATGGACTGTTCCCACTGCCAACCCTCTGCGTGTCCCCCCTGAGCAGGACACCCCAGGATCCAGGGGGGATTTTGGGGGGGATTTTGGGGGGATTCTGGGGGGATTCTGACCCTCCAGCAGCTCCACACACCCCCAGCCCATCCTCGCATTAGGATGCGGCGCATGGCCGGCATTTGGATACCAAATGTGCAACCAGCAGGGAATGTAATTGCGGTCCCTGGAAAGGGACAGGCGGAGACGGCGACGGGCACGGAGAGAGAATCCTGTCAGCGACGCCGGCCCGCTGGTGTCTGCTCTCCATTAACCACTCGCCGCAGCCCTGGGCTGGTGAGGAATTGCTAACACGGCTTAACGGGCTGGAAAAGAGGGGTGGGAAGGGCTGGGAGTGATCTCGGCACAAAGGGAGAACAGAAGGAGGAAAAACTAAGAGAGCAGGAATTGCACAGGACGAGGCAGAGAGCTGGCACACCCAAACACCCAGCAGTGCTCTGGCACCCTGAGAGGGGACTGGGGCTGATGGTGACACAGGAACAACCCAAATGCCAGGGTTAAAATTCACATTAAAATCACACCAAGGGGGGAACAGGGCAAAATTCACATTAAAATCACTCCAAGGGGGGAACAGGGCAAAATTCACATTAAAATCACTCCAAGGGGGAAACAGGGCAAAATTCACATTAAAATCATGCCAAAGGGGAAACAGGGCAAAATTCACAATAAAATCACGCCAAGGGGGAAACAGGGCAAAATTCACATTAAAATCACGCCAAGGGAGAAACAGGGCAAAATTCACATTAAAATCACGCCAAGGGGGAAACAGGGCAAAATTCACATTAAAATCACGCCAAGGAGGTAACAGGGCATGTTTCTTACTGATGTGGGCCCCAGTATGATGTCCACGGGAGCAGGGAGGGGAGACACAGAGAACTGGGGACCCCACAAGTCCCAGCCAAAGCCAGGACAGAGAGGTTTTGGGATCCAGCCCCCAATCCAACATGGAGACACGGGTGGGATAGCCCAAGCTGAGCCGTCTCACTCGGCCATCCCTCTGCAGCACCAAATTCCCCTGGAATAAACAGATGTGGCATCATCTTCACCCCCTTGATGGAGAAGTGGGACATGCAGCCATCAGCAGCCTGGCCACAGCCCCTTGTGACACACAGGTGGGCAAGTTGGCCCTGGCTTGGGTGGTCAGTGGGTCACGGTCACGCTTTTCCTGGCCACGGCCACCACGCTCCAGCCTCTTGGACAAAGCACCAGCGACTGGCAGGCGCCAGGGCTGCAGCTCCAGGAGATGGGAATGCAGGAAAAAGGGGCACAAAATGCAATGGGATTGAGAACATGATTTAAATCCCCTCTCCAAGATGTGCCCCACTCACCTCAACCCCACCGCCCCTGTGGCAGAGGCACCTTTCCCCCCAGAAGTCCTGCTCTGCCATCACCCCGAGCATCACCTGGCTCTGTAAATCCCCCTGCCAGAAACCATTTCTCCGGTTCTCGATCCCAGGATTGGGGAGTGCAGAGGAGCAGAACAGAAATCCCAGCTGTGCTCACAAACCACGCCGAAAAATAATACAGAAATCAGCAAAAGAGCCGTTCGGAGGCAGCGCCGTGACCTCGGCGCTGAACCAGGCCACGGGCACGATCCCGCCCCGGTCCTGGGGATCTGTGCAGTGCACAGAGGGAGGAGAGCCCCTGTCACTGTGCACATTCCTGCCGTGGATCCAGGCACACGGCAGTGACCACGGGATTGCTGCAGGAACACCGACCAGCATTCGGGAATGACGATTCCCTGCCCGTCACCCGGCAGAGCGGGGCACGGCAACAAATCCCAAACCCTTCGTGCTTCCTTGGCCTCCCAGGGGTTTCCAGCACGGCCACGAGACCACGGGTCATGATCACAGGCCTGGGGACCTTCTGAGGACAGGTCACTCCGTCCCACAGACCCTTTCCCCCATAGCACGGAGGTTTTCCCATATCCCTGATTTTTTGTCGCGCGGCGCCGCGTGCCGAGACATCCACCCTAAACCCACTGTAGTGGGGGGGAAAATGGGGGCCAAAACTGGACACCCCAACCCGCTGGTGATGCTGGACACCCCAGCACACCCAAATCAACCTGGTTGGCTCCCATGGAAAATCCACCCTGGAATGCTACGGGTGAGCGGCTCCTGCACCAGAAAACACGGAGCGATGGCGGGAAGAGCCCTGGGTGTTGTGCCAGACCCCTGCCCGCAGTGCCAGACCAATGAGGAGCCCCAAGGTCCCATCCATGGGCACATCACCCTGGACACGACCAATGGATCCACCCATGGCCGGCCCAGCCGTGGTCAACAGATCCACACCCGGAGAGCGACCATCGGCAGCGCCCGTACGTGCCACGGAGCAAAAACCCACACTTCCACATGGCAACAAAACTGCCCATTATTATATAATTCTGCCTTCATCATCCTTCATTTTTTTCCCTGGATAACCTAGGAGTTCCAACCAGCCAAACGTTTTCCTAGCGCATCCTCACAAAACCATTTAAAAATAAAAATAAACCTTGTAAATCCACAGCGAGTGGTTAAATCTCTCCCCAGAACAGGGAAATTGCAGCATCCCGAGGTACCACTTATTTTTAATTTAGCCCCAATTATGAAATATAGAATTATTCTAATCTGGGCAAATCATATCGACCATGAGATTTATTCCTGTCTTTTATAAAATATAGATTGCTGTATAAACCTGAAGAAAAATATTTAGCGGCAGAGAAGGTCTGTGGGTTCAAACAGGACATTTTAACCTTGGGTCTTTTCCCCCTTTTTTTTTAAAACCCCTTTTATTTCCCCCTTACTAAATGAGATGTTGGCAGGGGGAGAAAAGAATGAAAACAAGCGACCAGAAAACACAGAAATACATTTTTCCTTCGTTTTTAAGAATGAGGCGGTCTTGTAGTAACTCCAGAGGAAAAAAATAAACCCACCGCTGGGTTCAAAAAGGGAATAAGCAGGAAACTCAATGGCAATTTCAATCTTTGCAACCCCTAATAAATTGCCTCGAATTCCGAGAGCCGAAGGCGCAGGCGGGGAGCGCTGGCGACACGGGGCGCTCCCACATTGGGGAAATTTGGGTCACATCCCGGAGCCAGGCGCTGCGGACGTGCCTGCTGAACCCACCAGCCATTGTCTGCTCTTCCCTCCCAGCCCCTCGCTCTTCCCTCCACTCCATTTTTTATTTTTCCCGCCCCCCCCGTCCTCGAAAATATTTTCCCTGCCAACAGCAGATTTAGAAATGTATAAATATATATATATATGGGATAATGATCCACCGTGGATTTTTCCAGGAGAAATTCTCGGCGGCTTCTACGAGGGGGCGAAGGGGATGGAGGCGACGCCATCAGCGGTGCTGGGTCCCGGGACGCCCCTCACCACTGGCCAAGGGGCTGCTTTTGGCTGTTGGCACCACTATCAGAACCCTTGGGTGCCAAATCCCATCCCCAGGAACCCCTGAGCGCCAAATCCCGAACGTCAGAACCTTTGGGTGCCAAATCCCAGCCATTGGAACCTTTGGGTGCCAAATCCCAGCCACCGCCCCAACCACCCTCATCTCCAGGATGCCAGAGTTGGACCTGGGGGGACACCTCACACATGGTTGGCATTTGGGAGAACAAAAACACAAAGTGTGGGAGCGCCAGGAGCCAAAAATCAAAAAACTTTGCAATGGGCAAAGAAAAAAAAAAAAAGAAATTAGGAAAAAAAAAATAATTCCCTGGCTCTTACAATCCCCCACAAAAATGTGAGGGAGATAATAAAATCCATATGCACCGCAGGCGGCCCGCGACGCAGGCACCACCGCCAAGGAACCACCAGCAAGGCACAAAGGGACGGGCTGGCCCCAGTTTTGGGGAGGACAGAGGGGCACGGGTGGGTCCCCCAAAGGGACGTGTGGAGCTTGGGTGGACACCAGGAGCTGCTGAGGGCTCTCAGCCCTGCGCACGTCCCAGCGCCGAAATGGAACTTTACCCAGCTGCACTGGTGTCATCGAGAGAGAGGTGGTGGCACCGAGGGTCCCCTCACGGATGGCAGCAGGGGATGAGGCATGCAGAGCTGGAGGAGCTGCCCCACATCCCTGGCAGCTCTGGGGATGAGGACCAGGCCATGCCGTGCCCCACAAGGCCACTGTCACGCAGGGATTGAGGGGGACAAAGAACCTCCTGCTTGACCCAGAAAACAGGACAGCCCAAAACCGGGGACCACAGGGGCTGCACCCACCAAGCTCATCGCTCACCACTCACAGACACTGCCAGGCTTGGGAGAACTTTGAGGAATTTTGGGAGAAATGAGGGTTTGGTGGCTGGTGTTTGTTTTTACAGGAATCCCCACAAACGGGCCCGTTCAGACCCCAAAGAGTGTCCCCAACAGGGAGGGTTTGGGGGGTCCCGAGGGTCCCAACCACCTGAGCGTTCCCAGAGCAGAATTCCTCCCGCTTCCAACTCACCAGCAGTTTTGGGTTCCTCAAAATCACGAACAAAGAAACCCGACAGAAACAAAACTCTTGCCCCCAAAGAAAAAAACACTTGGTGGGGAAAAAAAAACACACAGAAAAATCGAAATTCCAACTGGAGTCAGGAAACGAAGCCAACTGTGGGGATTGCGCTCCCAGGATGGGAATGACCCGGGAGCAGCAGGGCCGGCCATCCCCAGCCCCGCATGCCCCGTGCCCCCCTCGGGCCCGTTTTGCCATTTTCCCCCCATATCGTTCTTCCCGACTCCCCCGCAGCCGCACCCGCCGCTTTGGGCGGATTTCGGGGTTTTTTTCGCAGAACCTTCATCCCCGGAGAGGAACCGGGGGGGTAACGGGGTGGCGGGGGGGAGGAACTTGAACTTCCCCGAAGTTGGGCGCGGAGGGGTAGGGGGGGCCGAGCCGCAGCCGCCGCCGCCCCCGGGAACGCGCCCCGCGCCCGGCGATGCTCCCGGCGCTGCCGCAGCCCCCGGGGACGCTCCGCCCGGGGCCCCGCGGGAACTTTCGGGGGAGGGAGCCCCGGGGACCACCCCCCTCCCCGGGGCCGCCCAGCCCGTTCACCGGACCCCACCGGGGGCTCGAGGGGGACCCGGCCGGCCACGGGCGGCGGCGGCCGCTGTCACCGGGCGCTCAGCGGGTGTGTGTACGGGGGGAAACACCGAGTGGAAGTCGGGCGCCGAGGCCGCCCCCGCCGCCCCCCGCCTCACCTGGGATTGCTCCGGTTCCAGTAGACGGCGAAGCGGTCCGAGATAACTTTCCCGGTCTCGTCGGTCCAGACGCAGACGCCGAGGAGCGCGGCGAGCAGCGCGGCCGCCCCGCAGCGCACCATCGAGATCGGAAGAGCG
>JAWWMS010000121.1:1937640-1993144 GCA_035048045.1 Chlorospingus semifuscus
TGAGGGGTTTTGGAATTGGGGGGGAGGGCTGGGAGGGATTTGGAAAAGGGGGATCACAGAGGCGGGGGGAACAGACCGGTACCCCGGGGGGAACGGATTGGTACCCCGGGAGAGGGGGATCTGCATGGGGAGGGGGTCACAGACACCGTGGAGGGGTCTTTGGAACGGGCGGGGGTCGCACCGGGTGGGCTGAGGAGTTTTGGAAAGGGGGGGTCACAGCGGCGTGGGGGTCTCTGGAAGGGGATGGGTCGCACTGGCAGAGCAAGGGGGCTTTAAAAAGGGAAGAAGTTCGCTGGCAGGGGTTTGGGATTTTGGAAGGGGGGGCTCATATAGGTGGGGAGGGGGCTCTGGGAGCAGGAGGGAGGTTTGGGGGTCTGTTATCTTGAGGAAGGGATGAGTTGTTGGGGGGTTTGGGGTGCCCGGGGGTGATGGGCAGGAAATGTTGGGAAGGGGCAGTGAGGGGCTTGCACTGGAGGGGACAGGGATGGGGATGGGGACAGGGACATGTCCTGCGACCCACAGGTGACAAGGAAAGACAGACAGACAGACAGACAGAAGGTCCCACCCTCTGCAGGGACATTTTTCACCTCTGATATAAGGATAAATTAAACAATAATTCGTGTTAAGGGATCACTCTGCATTGTCGAAATCTTGGAAAACAGTGATGGGAATAAGACAGAGCCCTGAAGCTGCTTTGGGGCCATGTCCGGCTCTGAGGAGGACAAACTTTGGGGAGTACACAGAAAATCCAGTGGAATTTTTGGTCACAGGTGTGCTACATCCCTGAACAAGGACACCCCATAGTGCCAGAGCCACATCCCTGAACAAGGACACCCCATGGCCTTTGAGTCACATCCCCGAGCAAGGACGCTCCTCTTGGGCTGTCCAGGCCAGCTGGTCCTTGCTGGACAGGACCTGCTCTGCTCCCAGAGTCCCCCAGGTCCCCCCAAGTTCCAAAAACTGTTTCAGAAACATGAGTGAACACAGAGGGACTCCAGACCCTCCTCCCCAGGGACCATGGAATGTCCCCCTGGGCATCCTGGAATGTCCTCCCAGGTGTACAGGTCCCCCCTGAGCCCCTCAGAGCCAGAGCTGGCTCCCAGCAGAATTCCTCAGGTGCCTCCAGATGCAAAGACGCTTCCAGTTGGATTCACAAAGCACCAAGGTGCCCATTAAGTCCATCAGGAGGAGCAGTTCCAGCACATCCCGCTGCCTGTCCTTCTGCTCAGCATCCAAATATCCCTGCAAATCCATCTCCATCTCACGAGCTCTTAGGAGTTTGTCCCTGCTAAAAGGGAGGGAGCGGCCCGGCGTAAAACACCTCCAGCGCCACACGGAGAGGTGGGATATAAATAAAATATGGATCCTCCTCATTATTTATTTAGCAAATCTGTTTAGGAAAAACTCCACGGACTGTGGGGCTCAGCATCCCTCCTCCCACCGCAAACCAAAACAAATAAAAACCGAATTATTTCGGAATAATGCTGGCGGAGCGTCCTCCCGCGCCGCGGCTCCATCAAGGTTATCCATCTCCTCATCCTGCTCCCATCAGGATCCGTCTCCATCAAGCCCCCGACAGCCAATCTCCCTCCTGTCAGCGGACGCTGCCATAAACCCCGACACTTGTCTGTCAACTTCATTTGTTTCCATCTCTCCAGCCAAGCCACTAAAAGCCTTTCCGGGCTCTCCAGGAGGCCCGGCCACGGTTCCTCCCAGCTCGAGCCCTGGCAGAGCCACACTCCCGGGGCAGCTCCAGGGGTGTGGTAAAATCCGCAGCTCTCACCCCACAGAGCAATCCCATCAGTGTCTGTGGATTGGGAATGGGGATGATCCGAAGGGCACCGTGCTGGCCAAGGGGTCAGCCATGCCTTGTGGTGCCAGGTCACCAATGGGCACAGAGATTCCCAGTTCATCCCAGCTCGGCCCAGGGCATCCCAGTTGAACCCAGCATATCCCAGCTCAGATCAGTGCATCCCAGTTTAGCTGAGTTCAATCCTGTGCATCCCAATTTGGCCCAGCTCAGCCCAGTGCATCCCAGCTCAGCCCAGATCAGCCCAGCTCAACCCCGTGCAGCTCAGCTCGGCCCAGTGCATCCCAGCTCAGCCCAGTTCAACCCAGTGCATCCCAGATCAGCCTAGTCCATCTCAGCTCAGCCCAGTTCAACCCAGTGCATCCCAGTTCAAACCAGTGCATCCCAGCTTGGCCCAGTGCATCCTAGCTTAGCCCAGTGCATCCCAGCTTGGCTCAGTTCAACCCAGTGCATCCCAGCTCAGCCCAGTTCAGCCCAGCTCAGCCCAGTTCTACCCATTGCATCCCAGCTCAGTCCTACTGGAGCTGTGGGGGATCCCAGATGAAATCCCCTGGAAAATGGGATGATCCCCTGGGATCAGGCAGGAGCAGCCCCACACCTGCTCCAGTGCTTTCCCTCCCAGCCAGGAACAGTCCCAACCTGAGGGAGGGCCCAGCCCCAGCCCTGCTTTGCATGGAATGATTTCTCCTTCCCCATTTCTGGTAATGGGAAGGAAAACCTTTTCCAGGATTTTTATGGCTTCTCCAAACAGCACCAGGTTGTTTTTCTAACCAAACAAAACCAACTATTTGCCTTAATTACTGCAAATCCTGCAATTTCCAGCCCCCAGCTCCATGCAGGGGGCAAGGCTGGATGCAGGGAGGAATAATTCACACCCGCCTTCCTCTGCATTAATTGGATCGGCCAGGAAATTATGGAAAATATTTGTTCCTGATAGAAAAACCCTTCCCATTAAAAAGGTGAAGGAGTCACAGGGAAAAGGCTGAGAAGTGCAGAGCAGAGCCAGGCTGCTGGGAATGGAGCTGCAACAGGAATAAAAGGGTCCCTTGGAGCTTCCTGAAGTGGAAGGGATCGATGTGATGGGAAATCCCAGCTGGCAGCAGGATCCAGATGCCCGGCATGGACACAAGAGGGTGGTGCTGATGCCCACAGCCGAGGGATCCTTGGCATTGTGTGGCATTCAAAGGCACCAGCCCCCATCCATGGACTCTGATCCCATCCAAAGATCAGCGAGGGGCCCATCCCTGGCTCACAGCGCTGGGGACACCCATCCACGTGGCCAGACTGTGGCACAGCTCTGGCTCCCAGCTTTTCCTCCCTGGAGCCTCCCACGCTCCTGAGTTTACTCAGAATACCAAATAAGCTGCCACAGATATGCAAAACCGCAAAACCCCACGATCACACCCCAAATGTGGGGGCACCCTGAGCTCCTGTGTGGCCCCCAGGATCTCGGGCAGCGTCTCCCCTGCATCGGGTTGGGAGAGAGCCCCAGCCTGCGGCTCAGGGTGGGAACACAGAACCCGGGAACACCCAAACCCCTCCCGCAGCCCGGGGCCGTTCACACCTTCCCGAGCAGCACCGGGCGCGTTCTGCCGCCTCATCTGATGCTCGTTAAAACGCCCAGCCCCCAAATCCAGCTGCGGATAAATCCTTCCCACGAGAGGGAGCGGCTCCCCCTGGGCTCGGGGTTGTGTGGTGACCGTTGTCCCTCGTCCATCGGGGACGGTGGCAGCGCTCCAGCAGTGTCCCCAAAACAATTCCCATCATGAATTAACCCACAGTCCCCCGGAGAAGGGGGCGGGAACGGCACCTGCACACCGGCGCACACCTGGAAAAGCAGCCGGGAAAGCGTCGAGGGCCAAAACCCCGCGGTTTCGCCCCAAAGCTGAGGCGGCGGAGCGGCAGCACCGCATTGCTTAGGCAATACCCCCCTCTAGTGCCGGTGCCCCTCGCGGCCCCCCGGGGTTGTCACCGCGCACTCGGGTCGCCGTTAATGCGACACAACCCCGGACCCTGCTTGGATTGAGGAAAACACCCGGGAAAACAAAAAACCCCGGAGATCGCAGCTCCTCAGCCCTAAAACCCACTGGGGACAAGCCGGGAGTTTTGGGGAGGGTCTGCAGCCCCTCATCCCTTTGGGATCCCTGCAGAGACCATTCCTAGAACCCCATTAATGGTGCTAAACGCAGTGCCACGGCTACCGTGTCCCTGTCCCACGGCCACCGTGTCCCGCACGCCGTCCTGAAGCCCCGCAGCCCCCGCTGCCCATCCGGCTGCGCTCCGGGAGCTTTTGAATATGGAAAGCGCAGGGGGAAAAGCGTTTTCTGTTCGGCCAAAACCCACCCAAGTGGAATGGGGAGGGGCGGGGGGGAGGGAGGGCAGCCCGAGGAGTTAATCCACTTTGAATTGCAGCGGCTCCGGCCCGCGCTCCGGGTTGACAGCTTGACAGAGACGGATTGGCAGCTCCCGAGGTGAAACATCCCGGCCGAGGCGCGGAGCCGCAGGAAAACCCGGCTTGGAGGTGGCAGGTTCCACCGTGTGGTTTTGCATGAGTGGGGGGGAAAATATATTAAATAAATAAAGGTGAGAAGGGAGAGCAGGGAGCTGGAACAGGTCCTGGCAAGGGGAATGGTTCCCTGGAGCTTCCCTGTCACAGGGACCCCTCGGTGGCTCCTCAAGGACCCCCAAACCTGACCCTGGGGTCTGCAGGCACAATCCCCCAGAGACCACCACAGCATCATCCCGGTGTCTGAGCAACCTCTCAGCTCCCACAGGACTTTGGGCAGAGTTTTCCCATCGGGATCCCCGAGGAGCTGCTGGAATATAAATGAATAACAAACGGGGTGAAGGAGAATGAGCACCCTGGGGTGGGTCACACACCTGCTCAGCGGGGTGATAGGCGAGCACAGCCGCAGGCACGGCGTTAAATCCTTTAGTTTGGCAGGAAAAAAGGCATTTTCCAGGCAGGGAAGAGCCGGGAAGGCGAGGCCCGGCTCTGCCTCCCAGGGCTGCTGCCTGTCAGCAGCCGGGAATCACTGAACTACGACGGATGTCTCGGAGGGATGATAGGGCAGCGACCCTCATATTTTCTGCGGCGAGCGCTCCTGTAAGCTCCCTTTGTGCTGGAATGATGGGAATTCATTACAGAGCACCCCCCGCCGCGGGCTGGCTCCCAGGGGAGGGATCTGCCGGCTCTCTCCGAGGCTAAATGGGATTAGGTTATCTCCAGGCACGGATACCCAGACAAGAGCACACCAGGAACGGTCCCGGAGCATCCAGCCCGGGACTCAGGTATCACCAACAGCTCCTCCAGGTGAGGATCCATGATCTGCTCCCAGATGGACACAGCAGGGAGATTTACTGGTGATGCTGATCCTGGAGGTGTTTGTGTTTTGGGGGAAAAGTCACTCCAAAGGACGCTCACACTAATCCTGACTCTAATCCTGTGATCAACCGCTCAGCAAAGCGTGGCACAGGCTCTGCCAGCCCTGTTCTCCCAGTTTTGGTGCCAGCAGCCCTGATGCCACTCTCAGTTCTCGATCACGGCACAGGGAGTGCGGCTGAGCTGGGTTTCACCCTGGGAGAGTGGGAGAAGTCAGAAGGAGCATTGCTGTGCCCAGCCTGGCACTGCTGGTGATGCTCCCAGGAGGACCCAATGTGAGCTGCTGCAGGAGCAGGAATCCCCAGGCTGGGCCAAAACAGCTTAAAACACCAAAAACTCCATCTCAGGGGCTGGCAAAAGCAGAGGGTGAGTTGGGGTGGAAGCACCCTCACTCTGCCCTGCTCACAGCAGGCCTTGGCTGCTCCACTCTGGAGGCATCACTGCCTCTAAAGACCACCACAATCTCCTCCCAAAGACCACCACAACCTCCCAAAGACCGTCACGATCTCCTGAAGCCCCCACCACTGTGACCACCTCCATGCAGATCCCAGCACAGCCCTGCTGGGCCCCCCCAAACTCTTCCAGTGGCCCCCTCAGCACAAGCACCAGCTGCAGGGTTGGTGTGAGCGTGGCTGCACTTGCTCCACACTCCCTCTCCCTGTGGCTGCTGGATTCCCTCAATCATGTCAAACAAACCTAGAGAAAAACACGTTTGACTGCATCAAAGTTCAAACCTCCACCTGGCCGCGTCCCCGAGCTGGGACCCTTTAAAGCTGCGAAGATGTAAACTCCCCCAGGTCTTCATTATGTCTTACAGGCCCGATATTATATCAGATTATGGAATCATTAAACAAAAAATTGTACTCGGCGCTGTCCGGAGGGGCCTCCAGTTACCTTGTCTAAATATAACAGCATCATTTTTAACTGAGGAGCTGGTACAGTCCCTTGGGCCTTCATTATACTTCATGGGTCTGGGCTGGAATATCATCTCCCTCATCGCAGAACTCATCCTGCACTCGTGCCAAGGCCAAGGCCAGCAGTGCTGGATGCCCCTCTCCATGGGACACCTCCCACTGCATGGGGCACCCCTCACTGGCAGAGAGGAGAGGGATGGGCTGAGAGGATTGAACAAAGGAGGATTTGAAGGGAGAACAGCGTTGGGGAGAGGGGGATCAGAGCCAGGTACGCGCCCAATTATTTTAATTGCGTGTAGGTGCCCTTCCGGCTCGCTGATGCGACACATCAGTGTTTACTGCGCCGAGCAGAACCAATTATGTTTGAACATCGAGGGGCTGAGAGACAGCAAATAAACACAGCAGCGTGCGGGGGGCTCCGTTTGCACCCGTCTGTCAGCGCCCAGCCAGGCATGCACCGGGAAAAGGGGGGGATCCTGGCTTGGCTCCGGGCAGGGAGCCCCACGGAGCAGCCCGGAGGGGAGAGGGAATAGATCTGTTTGGGAAAAAAAAAATAATAAAAAAAAAAGGGGCAAGAAATAAAGCTGTAAAGCGATAGTTTCTGGCGGGGCTTTGACACGGGTTGTCAGAGGCGGTGGTGCGTGTGCTCCTGTCTTTACAGTAAATAACTGTCAGCAATTAGGAAGTGGAGGTGGTTCCAGGGAGTCGGGGCGGCTCCGTGTGTCACTCACCGGGGGTGGGGAGTGGGGACCACAGGCCCCGGGGCTGTGTCCCCTCAGGGAGGAGCTGCCTTTGCCCCCAGGGCTGTGTCCCCTCAGGAGGAGCTGCCTTTGCCCCCAGCTTAGCCACAGCCAAGGCTCAAACCCCCCAGGCCTGCTTGAATTCCCAAACATTGTGGAGAGTGGCGCAGATCCTAAGGGTCTTTCCCAGCCTAAATGATTCCATGAGTCACGAAATCTCAGGATGGTTTGGGATGGAAGGAACTTAAAGATCACCCAGTCCCACACCCCTGCCATGGGCAGGACACTTTCCACCATCCCAGGTTTCTCAAAGCCCCAGTGTCCAACCTGGCCTTGGACACTGCCAGGGATAAGGCAGCCACACCTGTGCCAGGGCGTCCCACCCTCACAGGTACAGATTTCTTACACCTTGTCTAAACCCACCCTATTTTAGTTTAAAACCACCACCCCCATCCTACAACACATCCCCATGACCTGGCCTTGATGATCCTTGTGGATCCTTCCCCTCAGGACATTCAATGATTGCATGATCAGTATTGAACCCAGCCCTGAGCCTCATCCTCCCCACCGCTGACATCTCCATCACCTTCCTCCTCTTCCTCCCACCCCCTGGCAATAATTTGCTCCAGCTCCCAGCTCTCCCTTTCCCTCCTCCCGGCTTTCACTCCCCTCTGCTCAGAGCAGCTGTAGCCAGCTCAGCCTGTGGAGCTGCGAGTTCTTTGACACCAATAACCTCTGTCTTTGTGCTCCGGGGTTCCTGCCGCTCCCCCCGGCCTGGAGCAGCTTCAGAGGCCCCGGGGACCCCCAGCTCCCGTTCCTATGGCGACCGAGGATGCCGATGTGGCAGCCCGAGGCGGTACCTTTGGTACTCGCGGATCAAACCGCAGGGCAAGCGGTGCCGGGGAGGGGACACGGAGTGCAGGGAATGCAATGACTTGAATTAAGAGCAGGAGAGCCGGCGGCTCCCCTCCCATGGAGGCCGAACTTCCCCTGGGTGGGTTGAAACTCGATTTTTTTAAATTTTTCCCCCTGTTCTTAGCCTCTCCCAAGCTTTGGGAAGCACACACCCGGTGAGGACAGCTGGGATCACCAGCGTGGGATGCAGGGCACCAATCCAATGGATGTCGGCCCTGTTGTGTTCAAAAGGAGAGCCAGAGGTCAGGAAAATCCTGACAGGCTCCAAATATCTGTCCCTCAGTGTCCCAGGGACCACCTTCATCCTCCCATGTGCCCATTGGTGTGGGACAGAGCCCAGGAAAGGCAGAAAGAGGGTGAGCAAAGCCCAGGAGGAGCAGCAGAAGTTGAGGGGAACCCTCAACATCCATCCAGCTGCCTTCACAACAGCAAGGACCAGGAATATGAAAGGGAAAAGGTGACTTTTCCCTGATTTTGTGTCTCCTCACAGCCTCTTTTCCTCTCTTTTCCATCACCCTCCTTCCTCGCTGCTCTTTCCGCTCTGGAGCATTCAGTGCTTTGCTGGGGCATTAAGAGGCGGCAGCTCAAACTGTTTAGTGAAGCATTAAAGGGGCATGAAAACACTCACATCACGGGAGCTGAGAGCCCTGGAGCATCCTCGGGAAAAAAAGCACCTCCCAGTTCTGGGAAATAAGACATATTTCTGTGCTCACAGCACCAGACAAAACCCATCTCCCTGCTCTTGCCAGCCCTGGCCAGGCTGTCTGACATTCCTCTGCTCCTAAAGTCAATCCCTGACATTCCTCTGCTCCTAAAGACAATTCCTCCTCGTTCCCATCCAGGTCACTTGGGAGCAGCTGGGCCACCACCCTCCCAAGCCACCATCTGTCACCATCCAGTCACTCAGCAGCCCCCCAGGATTCCTCAGACATGCCCAAACCCTGGGATTTGCATGATTTAGACACGTTTAAACCATCACAGCTTGAGCACATGAAAAGGAGCCAATTCCTCACTCCCTCCTTCCCAAATCCAGCAGAAACCTGCAAACACCCCAGGGCTAAAAAGGGATTTTCCCCCTTTTAAGGGGTTCAGAACCCATTGGGCACACGCAGAGCTCAGGTGTCCCCTGTGCCCCAACCCAGGCTCTGAATGCAGCAGCAGATCCAGGAAAATCAGGAAAAATCTGGAAATCAGAAACCTGGCTGTTCCATGGAGGGGAAAGGGCTGCTCCACATGAGCCCCTCAGCAGCTGGCTGAGAGTTTTTCCTTCTTCCTTTAACCAGCCACAGGGAAATTGGATTCCTTTGGAGATGCTGCTGTCCTTGTCCCAACACCTGGAGGTGGGAGCGATGCCTGAGCCCCATCAGCCAGCCCTGCTCCCTGTGGGAACCATGAGGAACATTGTGAAGCAGGAATAAGAGGATTTGGGGCTCCCTGTGAGAGATCACCATCCCTTCCCAAGCTCAGAAATCAATCCCACTCCCACTACTGTAAGGGACCTGGGTGCCCCAAGCATCCCCAAATGGGGCATCCCTCAACTCCAAGGATTCCAGATAAGAAACTGGATAAAATGGAGAACTCTCCCAGGGAAGCAGCATTCCCTGTGAGCACATGGAGCTGGAGGAACCAAGCAGATGCCCTGGGTGTGCTGGTTGGTGCTCCCAGCTCAGAGAGGGTTTGGCTGGATCAGCTCTCCCATTCCAGCAGGATGAGGCACAACTGGTGCTGCTCCCAGATCCATCTCCCCCTTCCTTTGTTGTGGATTTGCATCTCTCCTTTGGGCAGCTCGTTTCCAGCACAGAAAGGGAGAAAAGGCTCTGTTGGGGTCTCCTCCCTCCAAGGGCTCCCTTTAGGTTCCCCCCACCAAGGGCTCCGTGCAGGGTCCCCCCTTTCCTTCCCCAGCAATTGTTATGTTAAAATCCCCAGGACATGTTTCTGCAAAGAATTAAAGGAGGGTGAGGAGGGGATTGTTTTCGTCAGTGTCTCACCGAGTCTCTGACCTTGAGCGTGAACAAAAACAAGAAAAAAGGAACTTTATGCAAATCTCCCTCACTCCGCACAAGGGGGAAAATAATAACGGAAAATGGAGATTAGGAATGCAAATCGACTTAATGAAGAGGCAGGGGCTGGGCAGGAGCTTGTTTTGCTCTTGTAGAGACGACTCACCCCCGCCTGGTCCTGCTGCACCCCAGGTCTGATCGTTACAAATTTCATCAGGGTGGGGAAAGAGAAGCACAGGAAAGGTTTAATTCCCTCATCACGGCATTGTTCATCTCCCCTGCCCGTGGCTGCTCCTTCCAGAGGCCTCTCACACCTCCCTGGAGTCAATTCACCACCCAAAACTGACCCACCGTCCTGCAGATCCCACTGTGGATCCCAGTCCCACACTATGGGGGTGCAGCTGCTTCCAGGGGTCTGAGGGGCTGTTGTGTCCTTGCTGCTGGGGCCACATCTCCAAAGTGTCACCCCAGGTGGGGCTGGCACTGTGGGACCCCCCTGCTCTCCACCAGCCCCTTCACAAGGCTCAGTCTCATCACTTGGATGATTTTCCTCTCATTTCTATTCCCTCTGGGGCGTGGGAATGGCTCCCACATCCCCATGGAACAAAGTCCTGCTCCTGGCAGGGGTCTCCAACACCCCACAGTGAAGTTGTGACCAGCCACAGCCTGGACACAGGACGTGGGATCACGAGGAGCAGCAGGAAGCCACTGGCACCTTTTGAGGGGGGATTTGTTCACCCACATGGAGAAGTTGGGATGGAAATGGCTCAGGGCGGCCCTCAGCACCACAGTTCCAAGGCTGTGGAATGTAATTGCCTCTTCCCGCTCAAAACCCACCTTAGAATCACAGGATCACAGAACATCCTGAGTTGGAAGGGATCCACAGGGATCATAATGCCCAACTCCCAGTCCTCCACAGGACAATCCCCAAACCCTACCTTTGCAAAACCCTGAGCTCACAGCCACATCCACCATGAGCAGCCAGGGCTGTGCTGGAAGGTGCTGAACACCCAGATCCCTCTGGGAAGATGATCCCAAAGCTGCTGCTGGGTCTCTCTCTGCTGGATCACTGGATCACACGCCCCCAGGTGATGCTGGGTCTCTCTCTGCTGGATCGCTGGATCACACACCCCCAGGTGATGCTTCCTCACTGGAAGTTTGGAATGGTTTTCCTTTCTTCAACATAAGAATTATCAAGGTCAGTTCTATTTAAATGAGGCTTGCACTGGCCTGAAGATGAAATCAGACCCCGATCCCATTCCAAATTATGCTGGGATCACCTTGGCTGCTTAAAGCCCAGGCAGGATCAATTCCTGAGGTGTCAGAGCCCCCAGCATCCCCCTCACCCTGGCCCCACTCTTCTTGGCAATCAGAGCAGATCCCACAGACCCGAGGCTGCCCTCAGAACACATTTAAACCTCAGCCCAAAGGTGCTGAAAAATTCCTGGAGTGTTTAAAACCGAGTGAGGCCCCAGGGGCAGCGACCTCAGCGAGGCCTGGAAACCATCCCTGGGCTCGTGGTCACGCTTCCCCGCCAACGCCAGGGCTGGTGATGCTCCCACCCCACAAACAGCCCCCTTCCCTCCCTCCCAAACAACATCCACGGGAGAGTTTGGCTGGGAACGCAGCGCTTTAATCTCCTGGAAGCCTTTGACAACCTGTCTCGTCCTGGCTTTTAGCTGCGTGAGAGCTGCTCGTTAATGGAGCATTAACCTTGGAGAGCTGCTGCAATTACTCCAACACTAATTCTGACAGTTTTTGGTGTATCTGTTTGTTCTTTTGACAGGCAAAAGGAATTTCTTTTTAAAAGCTGTTTGATACATTTGAGACCTTCTGTCCACATTTCCCTTTTTTTATTTTTTTTTCTTTTTCCTTCTGCTGGAGATGGGAAGGTGGGGGGAATGTGCAGAGGGGGAGATGCTGCCTTCCCACGACACCTCCTTCAGGCACCAGTCGGGATATTTCCCCCCCTCCCAAGCCCTTCCTACCCCTTCTTTAAGTCACAGAAGCGTTTGGTCTCTCCTGACCTCATTAGGATAATTAGGAAACCTTTTGAAGCTGGGAAAATGGCTCTGAGCGCTGGGAAAGGAGGAGAGCAAAGAGGCTCTGAAGGAGCACGAGGATGGAGAAAGCGGGAGAAAAACATCTTCAGCGGCGAGGAGGTGACCTGCAGCTCTGCTCCCCTGGAAAGCTCCTTAAATTGCCTCTTTTAAGAGGATGGAAATCCAAGTCCTGGTTATCCCATAAGACCTGGGCAGCCAGGGAGCAGGGAAGGAAAAGGGTGGTGGGGCAGGCACGGACTGAGCTGAGGATTCCACTTCCATCTCTGATCCATCACCACTTCCCCGGGTGCCCTTTGGCAAATCAGCTCTTGCTGTGCCTTAATCCTTCCTTCATTTGAAAAAAAAAACCATTCTCTACATGTTATTTCCTATGTGGGAAACACAGGCTCTGGAGGGAAAGGGCTCCCTCTGACTGTGCAGCTCCCAGGAAAAGCAGGCTGCTCCTGGCCATCATCCACATGGAAGTGGTGCCAACCAACACCTTGATCTGAAGTCTGATAAAACCCACCTGAGATGGAGGCAGAAGGTGATCTCGGCTGAACTCAGCTGCTTTCCAAACCCACCTGAGCCAGCAGCTAACTCCTGGGTGACAGGAGTGGGAACGTTCCTAAGAACTCTCAGCCCTCTCTTCCTCTAACAAATGTGGGAAGCATTTTCCCTGCACTCATCTGAGCCAGCCAAGAAGCCCGAACGATGACTGTGGCGCAGCTAAAGTTATCACAGGGATAAAACCTCCAGTTCTAAAGGAAAAACGCGCTATCACAGCCCTTTGCTACCAATCACAAAGGGCACAAACCCGATGCCTCTGTGTGTTCTGCAGAAAGAGGAGTTTGATGTGAGAGAAAAGCAGATTAAAATAACACTGGCAAGAAAAAGGATCAAAATACACCGATACACCCCGGCACGAGCGAGCCTGAGCCACCGCGCCCGGGGTCCCGCTGTGCCTCTGGCACACACAGAGATGGAAGCACTGCCAGGATCCTGCTCGGCTGCTTTGAGGGTCCCCTTTGTGAGATGAGGCCCCCCCAGATATCCCTCCATCAGAACATCCCATCAGGAGCTGCTTCTGCGGGGTGTCCTGAGCAGCAGAGCCAGCCCTGCGCCGCCAGCCTGCGTTTCAGCAGCGTCACGGAACACTGGAATGGTTTGGGTGGGAAGGGACCTTAAAAATCACCCAGTTCCACCCTCTGCCGTGGGCAGGGACACCTTCCACTATTCCAGATTGCTCCAAGCCTTATCCAACCCAGCCTTGAAGATTTTCAGGGATGGGGCAGCCACAGATTCTGTGGGCAACCTGTACCAGAGCCTCCCCACCTCATTTCCCCCTTTTATCCACTCTAAATCAGCATTTTTGGTTTAAAACCATCGCTCCCTGTCCTACTGCAACAGGCCCTGCCATACATCAACTAGAATTGGATTTGGGATGTCCTGGAGAGGCATCTGGGGGTTACAGGTAGAGCAGTACCATGGCTCCCCCAAATCCTCAGTCCCCTCACTGCTGCTCACAGAGTTAATGCCCATCAGTTTTTCCCTGTCAGGAGCAGCCTTTCCAGCAGTTCTGCAGGAGCGGGGGTGGCTGGGCTCAGCTCGGGCTGAACAATGAAATAATTGGGATTATTTTAAGTACATGAGGTTTTATTCTTTTAAAGAGCAGGAGTAATTAACCACCTGAACGTAACAGCAGCGTAGTGGGGCAGAGTGAATGCTCCAGGGAGGGGCTGGAGCCTCTCCAGGGAAACCTTTTGCCTTCACCTCACAGGGAGCAGGACAAACCTCCTGGTGCTCTGCAGGGGCTGAGCATAATCCTGGAATGGACTCTTCTGTCTGCAAAGCTGAAATCTCAACACCCCCATTTCCAGGCTCTGAACTATGTGGCACATGGAAGCACTTTGAGGATGTCCAGGTGCTGCCAACAGCAATTCCTGGTGATTCCAGCATGGCAGGAGGGAATTACCAGCATTGGGAGATGCTTCCAATGGGAGGGGGAATGAGGAGAGTGCCCACACACCAGTTCTGTGCCATTTCAGTTCCATTTCAGTGTCATATTTCCATTTCCCAGCACTGGATGTGACCCATCACCCCCATATTCCCCATGTTAAGTAAAGCAGCTGGTAATCACCTACAAAAATTGTTTTCAAACACCTCTCAATGGGCAGAAGTTCTCCAAGCCCTTCTGAGACAGGATCTATTCAGATCCACAGCAATCCCACAACCCGTGGAAATGCTTCCAGCAAATCAGACCTAAAATCCTCTTTTTCTGGCAATTCCAGCCCATGGGTGCATGGAAGTTCCATCCCCCCAACAGGTATCCCAGCTTGTGACTTTGATCCAGCATTGTGAGAAGCAAACATGAGATTGTAACATCTAAGATATCGTCTCCAATTTAATTTTTGGGCTGTTCCCCCCTCTTCCCACTGCAATCACACGTTCAGGAGCACAGAGCCCCTTTCATGTTTACTTATCCTTAGATTGCAAAAATTGTCATGTGAATTCCTCCTCCAATTAGCTCTGGTACTCAAAAATAAAATATTGTTCTGTTGCCAGCACAATTCTGATCATTCCTGTCCTTTATACTTTTATTCCCCAGAGTCACTTGAAAAGCTGACGCTCCTTCCTCCTCCCCTGCAAAGCCCCCCTTGGAAAATTTTTAAAACAAAAAACAAGCAGCAATTCTAAAGGAAAGGCTTTGGTGGCTGAAGTGCCACTTCCATTCACCTTTCCGTGATGGAAAGGAAAAAAATAAAGATCAGAAGGAGGATTTAGACAAAAAGCCAACTAAGTAAAGGTAATTTCTGATACAGGAAAATCTGCTTGTTGTGTGGAGGTGCTTTGTTGAGTGGAACAGAAGAGACATCAGAGACTCTGCAGCAGGTTTTTAAACATTCCCAGCTTCCTTCCCAATGTGCCAACCCAGAGACACATTTTGGAATGCCAGTGTCCATGGAATGAAGGTGAGGAAGACCACCCAACCCCTGCCCACAATAAGAGGGACACAGTCACAGGAGAATTGTGAGTGCAGCTGAAAACGTTTATGGGGAAATTCCAAAACCATCCAAAGTCACACCAAGAGCCACCCAGTGAGTGTGTGAGCAATAAATGGGACAAAATTTGTGACACCTTCCCCTGACCACACTCATCTGCTCACCCATCCAGGGCTTGGTCCCAATGGCACCAAGAGCCCGGCATGTCCATGGGGACAACCCATGACCCAGAGCTGCCCATGGAGAAAATCCCAGAATAATTTAGGTTGGAAGGACCTTAAAGCTCATTCATTTCTACTTCCTGCCATGGGCAGGCACACCTTCCACTAGATCAGGTTCTTCACACCTTCTACTAGATTATGTTCTTCCAAACCCCATCCAACCTGGCCTTTGTTAATGGCACCGAAAAAAACCTAAGGTTCATTTGGTACTGGAGAAATGCAGTGACAAAGAAGTCCAAAATCCATGAATGGAGTATCCTTTCTATATTCTAAATTTCTAAAATATCCTTTCTATATTCTAAAATATTCTATATTTTTCTCTTTTTCCTCCTTGGGGTGCTGGAGGGATTTGGACCATCTCTTCTCCCAGAGAGTGACCAGAAAAATCACATACAGACTGCTGTAACACATAAAAATACCCAAAAAAAAACCACAAAAAACTCCCAAAACAAAACAAAACCACCAAAACCTAAAAAACCCCCAACTTTAGACACAAACCCTCATTAAAAGCAGGGGACAGTGAGTGAGAGAAGAGAGAGAAGAGCTCAGCAGTGCTCCCTCCCCGGGCTGTGCCGCAGAGGTGATTTCGCACTCCACGGAGCGCGGCGTGAGGAGCCGCAGCAGCAAACAGGCTCTGGAATCAAAAGAGCTCCCTGGCACTCCACCGGCCCCGCAGCTCCCATTCCAGGCAAGGAAATTTGCATCCAAAGCATCAAGAGCACTTTACCTCGAGTTTAAAATAAATTCCGAGCAGATCCATGCCGCCAGCTTGTGTTTGTGACTGGAATCCCAGCCAGCGCCAGCCGGAGCCTGGCCCCGTTGAGAGCTGGGGAAGAGGGGATGGCACAGAGCAGGGTGAGAACAGGGATGAGGGGGGGACAGCACAGCTGCAGCTGGTCCAGCACCAAGGGCCACAGCAATTAGTGCTAATTGGGGTAACAGCCCCCTGAGCCTGAAAAGGAACAAGCACTCGGTTCACATCCTGTGGCAGCTCCCAGCACCGCACACAGACGGAGCTTGGAAGCACAGAATGATGGAATTTTTTTGGAAAAGACCCCTGAGATCATGAAGTCCAACTATTCCAGCACTGCCAAGGGCACTATTAAACCATTATATGTCCCAGGTGCCACATGCAGGGGTCTTCTGAACATTTCCAGGGATGGTGACACCACTACTGAATCAGGCTGGATCCCTTCCTTTTGAGGAAAGAATTTTCCCTCACATCGAATCTAACTGGACATGGTGATGGTGTCCTGCCCATGCTGCTGCACAGGGAATGCTCTCTGTTAGTTCATTAGCACTGCAGTTAATTTGGCCCAGGAAAGCCGGGGTGCCCCCAGGGTGCTGCTGTTCATGTCTGGGCTGGAGCTGGTGGCATCACTCCATCAAACCAGGGCATCCTGAAACCTTGCAAGGCCAGAATCATAAAAATCTTTCCCAAACAAGTCCTGACAGGGCCAGGTGGAACCTGGCTCAAGTGGAGGTGGGGCAAAACCCTCCTCTGCTCCTGAGAGAGACGCTCCCCTGAGAGAGAAACCCCAACAGCTCCCCAGGAGCCACCCCAAATCCTGCTGTTGCCCCACCCCGATGCCAAAAGAGACAAAACCCCCAAAGGGCACTTGCCAGCTCATCTCAGCTGCTGGGAGAAGCAGATTTGCCTTTCAAGGCACCAGGATTTATTTGCAGCTTCCCCAGGTGCCTGCAGTGCCCTGGCAGCTGCAAGTCTGGTCTGTGAGTGCCACCTACAGGGATCCCCTGTGCCCCAGCTCCTGGCGTGCCCTGACCCCGCTGCCCCCCAGAACACCACCAGTAACGAGGGGAAATCCTGGAGCAAACAAAACCCTCTCAGCTCCTCCAGGACATGGGGACACGGGCAGGGTGGCAGAGGGGGACAGGGGGAACGTGGCTTCTGTTTTCTCAGTGCCACTGATGAGAAGCAGGTGTGAGTCAGGGAACGCCCTTGGGTTTGTTCTGGAATGAATTCCTGGCTGGGAGGAGCTGGGACATTCCCATTTCAGCCTGGAGGAGACTCAGGGGAGACTCCCAAGGGGCAGCTCCCATCTCTGCTCTCTGGGACAAGGGGCAGGAGCTGAGGGAAGGGCTGGAGCTGAGTCAGGGGAGGTTTAGGGCTGGATATTAGGAAAAGATACTTCCCCCCAAGGGTGCTGGGCACTGCCCAGGCTCCCCAGGGAATGGTCCCAGCCCCAAGGCTGCCAGAACTCCAGGAGCACTTTGGAAGAACTTCCAGTGTGGACACTGCTCTCAGGGATGGACAGATTGGGGTTGTTGGGGTGTCTGTGCACCCCATCAAGTTGTACTCGATGATTCCGGTGGGTCCCTTCCAACTCAGGAGATTCCATGATTCTGTGATCCAGGGAACAGCATCTCCTTCCTCACTTCCAAATAATCAAAATGGAATTTGGTTCTGCTGCTGTGGAGAGGCTCGAATTGGCATTACAGGGACTTTATTTGGCCCTCTGTACAATAAAAGGGATTAATGTGAGAACAGGGAGAAAGGAGACTTCAGAAAACTGAAACCAACCCAGAGATGACTGGGGAATCACAGAGTCACTGAATGGTTTGAAAGGGACCTTAAAGCTCACCTCATTCCACACCTTCCATAGACCAGGTGGCTCCAAGCTCAATCCAGCCTGGGCTTGGACACTTCCAGACAGGACACAAGGTGAGCAGCAGCTCTGGGAGCTCAGTGTCACTGCCCTGTGAGCAGGGGGAAACGCCAAGCACCCCATAAATCCATGAGTTCACCACAGCAGCCTCATCCCACACGCTCAGCAGCCCATGCACACAGCAGGGAGGGATGGGTGGGCTGGAATTCTTTATTCCAGTGGTTCCAGGTACAAGGGAGGGGATGCTGCAATGACAAGAAAACCATGGATCGATACCATAGCTGTTTAAAGACAGATCAGCAGTTGCAGGAGGGAAAAACACGAGCTGCTCCTTGGGGAGTTCAGACAACAACGTACTCAAGTGCTGTTTATTGACTCCCACCACAGGCACAGACCCTGGCAGGGCTGCAGGTCCCATCCCAGGCACAGAACAAAACCAGCAGAGCTGACCTCACCCCGCTCCCATTGATCCCATTAACCCTGCAGATGAAACCCCAGTTGCTTTGGGCAGTATCAGCAGCAGAGCATCCCAAAAAGCCTCCAAGATAACAGAGGGATTATGTAAACTTTGGAAAATTTGGTTTAATTCAGAGCAGACCGTTGTAGTCACGATGTACACAGGTGGTGACTGTTGCAGGTTGTGATCCATTGGCTCTTTTTGGTGGGATGAGCAGGAATCCTGCAGACCAACAAGCTCATGGAACCTCCACCAACATCCTGAGGCATCCAGGAGAAATAAAAGTGCAGCAGTGCCTGCCCAGGATCAGGCACAGATGGGTCTGTTTGCATTCCTGTGTTTAGCATGAAAAACAACTGGAAATCTGAAGATCCAGCTGGGGCAAAGAGACCTAAAACAAGGATATCAAATACACGTGGAGGAACTGAAAGAGTCATGGAAGGAACACCTGAACTGCTCCTTTGTGGAAATGTCACATGAGGTGTCCAAAGTTGCTGTTATTTGCAGGATTCACCCCAAAACCCCCCTGGCACTGCTCACACTGCAGAAGTGCCAGATCCAGCTGATTCCTCCCAGAGAAATGGATCATGCTGAGCACCCCAAGGAGTCTCAGATCTGTCACTTGGGTTTCTCCTCTTAGAAAAGGTCTCCAAGGGCTCGGAGCAGAGCAGGGATGGAATGTCACAGCCTGCAAAGGGCAAATCCAGATGCCAACTGCTGCTGAGGGGCAGGATGGAAGTGGAAACAGCTTCACAGGGTCCCTGATTGCAGCTCCAACCTGTCTGCAGCCCAAGACCAGGACAAGTGACAGCCCCACAAGCACCTTTGTACCCTGCACCCCTTAAAGGTGGCCAGGAAGATTCTAAAAACATGGAAGTGGTGTAGAAATTCCAGGCTGGCACCTCAATTTCTTTCCCAGGCACCTCATCACCTGCTCCACACCTTTCCCTGCTCAAACACAACCATCTGTTCCAGCCAAAATTAATTCCAGCAGAATTATTTTCAAGGCAAGACCTACTGCTTGAGGTTCCCTCTGATCTGAATAATTTAACATTAAACAAACGCTCCACTCCTGTGAGGTGAGGAAACTTGAGAATTGCAAACCCCAGCTGCCCAACAAGAGGGGAGCCTAAGGAATGCTCCAGGTGAAGGAGGGATGAGGAATGTGTTGGTCAGACACTGAGCATGGCAGTGGATTGGGACAGCCAGGCTCCAACAGCACAAGGAACAACTTTTCAAAGGGAATAAAAGAGCCAGGGAATTTTACCAGCACATGCAGCCCTGCAGGATGAAGAAAGATCCTCACAGAGCTCCAATCATCTCCAGGGAAGCTGATCCGGGTGGAGCCATCCCAGCAATCCCCACATGGAACCTCTGCCTGCTCCCACAAAGCAGGGAACACCCAAAACAGGTGTGAAACGATCCAAAGGACAGGAAAATGGGGCACATGCAAGCGCTGTGTGCACATGGCAATGTTATTAAAAAAATAGATATGTGTGTATTTTAAAATCCTTTGTGCACATGTGAGACAGGGCTGCCACGAGGGTGGGATTTCTCCAGGAAACCCCACCTGTCCTGACAGACAAATTGCTGCTTGCACAGGATCACAGCACTCCCTCAGCAGATCCTGCAGCATCTGGCAGCCCCCAGCCTCCCCCTGATCAGGTTCAGCACATCCCTGTCCCTTCTCCAAGAGCCACCGGTGCCCCTGATCCACAGGGGGTTTGCAAGGCAAAGGAAAGGAGCCAGACATCCCAAAGATTCACCCTAAAGGTAAATATCCTCATTTTTCACCCTAAAGGTGCCACAGGGACCCTCCCTGCCCGCAGGGTGAATCCCTCTCGTTCTCCAAAGGCACTACCAGCTTGGGGGGAATGGGACTGAAGGATGTGCTGCCAGTTTTCAAGGAAAGGCCACAGACAGAAGCATTGGCAGGCAGTTTTCACCAATTTAGCAGCAAATCCACCCCAAAACCACCTCCTGACACATTCACCTTTGGTCCTACACAATCAGATCCCAAATATCCACATAACAATGGGCTGCAGGAAAGATGCCAGCTGAGTACCAGCCAAGGGAATGAAACTCCAGGGTCCTTGAGGGGAGAGAACTCATCCAGGGCTGCCCTGAATCACAGTCAGGAGGGGTTGGGGTCCCCCTTTTCCAGTCATCAGCTGCTCCAAGACACTCCCTGGCTCACATCTGGCTCTTCCTCAGGTATCCAGAGCTTGGCAGATGTCACACATGTCCCTGGTGAGCTCACAGCTGGGGCTGGGCAGTGTCCAGGCATTCCCAGCCCTTTTGGAGAAAGATTCCTTTGGGTTTTGGCCCCTTTCATTTCTGTAAACCCGTGAATGACCTGGATTATCCCAGGAATTGCCAATCGTGCAAAATGTAACTCGTTTAACTCCTTCCCAAAGCTGCTCTGTCTGAGCTATCACCCTCCCACCCCCGTTCCTGTAACAGAGCCAGAGCTCTCACAGCTCCTCCCAGAAGCTGATTACAGAGACACTTCCCAAAGAAGTAACCTGATATTGCATGAAGGAAAGAGGATCAGCCTGGAGAAGGAATCTGATGCTTCCAGGGCATGGAGAGAGGGGTATGAGGCACAGGGGCAGCTCTGGAGCTCACATTTCAGGTGCTGAAAATCCTCCAGGAGCATCTCCTTTACCTCAAGCCTTTCCCCGTGCAGTGAACAGCTCCCATCTTTGCCAGAAATGTCCCCAAGAATGCACGTGAAGAAAACAGGTTTGGTCCCCTCTCCCCTGCCCCAGCTATGGAAGGGCTCAGACTGTTAGTGAAGTCACTGTAAGCAGATAGAAAACTTGAGCACTAAAGATTCCACTGGGATTGGACCCTCCATCATTCCAGGCAGTGCCACTGGTCCTGAGTCATCTGGAAAAAAAAAAAGAGACACCCAAAATCAGGGGGAGCTGAGGTGACATTCCTTGAGGTGACAATTCTTCTCAGCTTAAAACAACCTCCCCAGAAATCCAACTTTGGGATGTGAACACAATGATGGGAAAGCAGGAATGGATATATCCCTGTGAGACTGAGAGTTTGAACTGTGATATGAGGTGGAAGCAATTCCCAAAATGAAAAAAGAAAACCAAAATAAACTGGGAATTATGCTGGGAAAACAGGAATGCATATCCTGATGGGACTGGGAGTTTGAACTGTGATATGAGTTGGAAGCAGTTCCTAAGCTGAAGGAAAAAAAACCAGGAATTTTTGTTTCTCTGTCTAACACAGGGAGGCCCAGACTGGGCACAGCTCTATAACCCCACAAATAACCCTGTCAGTGAGACTTTCCTGGGCCAGAAAACGAGGAAAAGTGAGATAAATCCGTGTGCCAGCACAGAGACCACACACAGGCGTTTTAATTTATGCAGATCTGGTTGTAGGAGCTGTGCCAGAGCTCCCACAGCTTTGGGAAAGGAGCCTCAGCCCCTTGTGAGGAAAAGAGCAACACAAAAACCACACAAAATGCTCCCTCACCGCCTCAGGTTCCTGCTTTCAAACACGGTGTCCTCGTCGCTGTCGAGGGAGCCCAGCTCGATGTTCTCGTCCTGGCTCGACAGCAGCCCGTACTTCTTCCTCTGGGGCTTCTTCAACCTGAAATGAGTTTTGGGCTCGTTTCTGGGGCCCTCGGACCTGGGGCTGAGCGACACGGAGAGCGCAGTGAGTGAGCGAGCCGCTGTCCCCACCCAGCGGGTGGCTTTAGCGGAGATGGTTTAGCGCTAATTACCTCGGGTAATTAACAGTGTGAGGGATTTACAGCGACGCTTTGGACTCGCTGCCAAAGGGATGAGCTGGGGAAGCAGAGCCCCGGCTGGCAGAGGGAGGGAGAGAGGGGGATTCAGGGAAAATGGGCACAAACCCAGGGATTAGGAGCGGAATTGGGGCACGCAAGGGACAGGGGACACCGTGACCGACTTCGGGGGACCCAGAGCAAGACCGGGACCGGCAGGGACAACCGGGACAAGCAAGGACAGTGCCACAAGCAAAGGGGACAGGGTCCAGGACCAGGACAATCAGGGTGACATCCCCGACCACGGGGAACCAGGACTAGCAGGATAGAGAACCTCAGAACCGGGACAAGCTGGGACACAGCCCGGGATAACGGGAACTAAGACCAGTGGGGACACAGCCCCGCGTCAGGGGACACCGAATGGGGACAAGAGCAGGAGCAGCAGAACACGGACACAGCCCCGTCCCCGCCTTGCACTCACCGGAACGCCCGCAGCATGAAGTAGAAGGCGGCCAGCGCCGACAGAGCGCTCAGCACATACACGGCGCGCCTCAGCACCGGCAGCCCCGACCCCACCGACAGCCTCGGCCCGGACTCGTGCTCCGTTCCCGACTGCGTCTCGTTCCGTGTGGCCGCCCGCGGCGGCTCCGTGCTGTTCCCCGGGCTGGGGGCGGTGGCGCGGCCGAGGTGCGGGACGAGGAGGAGGAAGATGAGGAGGAGGCGCGGCATGGCCGGGCCGGGGCGGCGGAGCGGGAGCGGCGGCCGCAGGAAGGCGCCGGGACGGTGCGCGCGGCTCAGGCCCCGCCCGGGCCCCGCGGAACCGCTCGCGGGTTCCGGGGCTGCGCCGTTCCGGGCCGGCCGTGATCGGCTCATGGAGCCGCCGCGGGGCTCCGACATTTTGCCCTCAGGATTGTTGTTGTTGTGCCCTCGGGAGCTGCGTGCCCCTTGGCGGGGCCGCCATTTCTCCCTTAGTGCAACACCCCGTCCGTCACAGACGCCATTTTCCGCTCAGGGTCATCCTTCCTCTCTCAGGGCTGCCATTGCCCTTTCAGGGCTCTCATTCCTCCCTGAGAGCCGCCATTTCCCCCTCAGGCTTGTCCCTCTTCCCTCAAGGCCACCATTTTTCCCTGAGGGTCATAATTTCTCCCTCAGTGTGGCCACTTCCCCCTCATAACAGGATCTTTTCCCCGAGGATCACCATTTCCCCCTCATAACAGGACCTTCTTCCCCAGAGCCGCCATTTCCCCCTCAGGGTTGTCTCTCCTCCCTCAAGGCCACCATTTTCCCCCAAGGGTCATCATTTCTCCCTCAGTATCCCCACTTTCCCCTCATAGCAGGACCTTCTCCCCCAGAGCCACCATTTCCCCCTCAGAGTTCTCCTTCTCCCTTCAGGGTGGCCATTCCTGCCCTATGGTGAACACAGCTGGGAACAGGAGCATTTTGAGCATTTCAAGAATTTTCTATCCCCCATTTTTGTCTCTGCAGACACTTCAGGCTGAGCAGGGCTCAGTCACCGCCCTTCAGCCTTGCTCCACTTCCCCATTTTTCCTCAAGGAATGCCTCAAGCTGCCTGGACACACAGGGATTGCTTAAAAAAAAGGGCATTTTGGTTAAAATTGGGTCACCCAAGCTCACGTCAGACCCTTGGCACCCAGACACCTTCCCAATGACGCCACTGGGTTCCACATCCAGCCCCTGGCTCCAGCGATTCCCTCACCCATCCCAGCAAGACATCATTAACTCAATGCCACAATTAGCAATGCTAAAAATAACAGCACCTTCAACCAGGCTATTTTTGCACCTGTTCATTATTTCTGCCTGCGTCTAAGCATCCTATTTAGGAAGGTCTTACAAAGCATTATTTGTAAGTATTTTCAGCCTGAATTCATTTCAGCCTCACCTGACTGCATTTTTATCAGCAAAGACTTCACACACTCCTCAGCTTTCATTATATTTAATACCCTCCTGCATTAACATGCAAAAAATCCTCACTGGTGAATTGCTCAATACAACCCCCAGAAGAAGTGTGTCATGGCTGATTGCTTTTTTTAAATGCTGTTCACTTAGATAAATTGAAAGAGGTTAAAGAAGGAAAAGCAGGTTTTGTAAAGTGAGCTCAATAATCCCCTCCTGCAGGCAGGAATGTCTGGAGACTTGTATCAGTGGAAAATGGGGAACTGATGGCCCTTGGGCAGCAAGTCCTCAGGCTCCTGAGCCCATCACTAAATTCTGAGTTTATCAGTTAAAAAAAAACAGGGAGAAAAGGGCAGGATGAAGCAATCAGCTCTTCTCTAACACAAAATAAAAAGGGCAGGAGCAGCTGAGATCAAAAACTCTCACTGTGCAATCTCCTGCCAGAAACACATTCAGTGTGTCAGCCTCTCCCAACATTACTGTATTAATCCTCCTCATCACTGAGCTGCCATATTTTTGGGATTTTATTTGCAACCAGACCTCATTTCCCGTGAGGATCACACATCAATCTGCTTGGAGCAAAACATGTCCACCACCAAGCACCATAGTGGTGGTGGAGGTTCAAGAGCTCTGTGCTCCGAACTGGGCTGTGCACCAAATACTTTTACAAAAAACATTCTGTTTCCCACAAAAAGTACCACAGAAATTTGTTTTTTCCACATTTCAGTGTTTTATTCTGTCTTGACTGATTGGTTTATGTAAAAAATGAGCAACACCACTGCTTTGAGCTCTTCATCTCCTCACTCCGGTGTCTGTCCTTCCGTCTTCTCTGCCGTGTCTCAGTGCTGAAACAAAACAGACACAAGAGAATTAGAAGGTGGCTAAAGATACGGGAATGGAACAGGGGTACTGTACCACTTAGGGATAGGGAACAGGGAAACAGACAAACAGGAAAAGAAGAACTCAGGAAAGGGATGTTACCTGGTTGGCAAACTTGCTGCAGCATCCCTGGAACGCAGCTCTGGTCGCTCAGGATCCACTGGGCCTCCGAGGCGTGTGCCGGGTTCCTTCAGCCTGCTAAAGCAGAGAGGCATTAACAAAGAGCCCAGGGCAGAGGCTGCTCTTGCCCCCAACCTCCCCACACAGCTCACAGCGCACGAGGGTCTCACAAGCCATCGCTGAACCCATCACACCACAAAGCACAGTCTGGGAAAAACTGTTCCGGGCCGGCTGCTGCCCGTGCTCAGCCAGCCCATGGATTGGATCCCCCTAAGCAGAGAGTTAACACTTGGACATGGCTGCTTAGGAAGTGTGGGCCATGGGAAAAAGTTAATGGCAACAAGTAGGATGGCAAAGAAAGCTACAATTAAAGTGAGCAACTTAATGAAGTCTAGGAAGAGTCTCAATAGATGAACACATATCGAGTCAGGGAGTTCGTTCCAATCTTGCTTCCGTACCTACAGCAAGACACGGCTGCATGCCCAACTCTGATCTGTGGAACTCAAGGTGTGCCACAAGCCAAAGGTTGCATACGGCATGGGTTAACGTTTTTCCAGCAGCTGACCAAAATTGTCAAAAGGAATATTTCACAGGTACATTAGACTTTCAAATGAGCTCTCAACAAGAGGAAGGATGCGGACATGAGCAAAAGGAGTTACCTCGAATTACAGGACTATTTCCACATATGAACTAGCCAAGAGAGCAGCTCTCGTCTCAGAGGTTTCTGTTGGAGGCACAACACTTCTTTTCTCCAAGGACACTGCAGTTTCCATTTGCTAGCAAAGAATTCTTAGAACTTGTAAGCAATGACACAGCTAAGCTAAGCCCGGCATTCCCCTACATCGCACACGCGCTCGGCACGCAGGGAACAGCCCAGGGACTACAGCACTTGGCTCTTCTCTACAGCTTCCCAGTGTAGCCTACAGCAGCTTTGCAGGACACACATCCATCATCCTTCCTAACATTCCAACTGCACTTGGCTCCTAGCACGCCCTCAGTTTGTACTTCCAGCCTCTACAGACAAGGTTTGACTACGTTATGTGAAATTTCTTGGCCAATTCAGATGTCAAGACCGATTTTAGGATTAAAATTCCAGCACGTCCGGGCAATCGTCCGGCCAGCTCTGCCACTGTCCCTAATCTCCTCCTCTCGCTCCCAAGACTGTTCTTCGTCTCCAAGGGTTGTGTTGTGCAATGAAATGTAAATGTCAGGAGCAGAGTTCATTTCAGACGGTCTTTTAATAGGCTTCGTAAAGCCAAAGAAAACTGTATACAGGAATCCTTTACCACTTCAAATACAACAGCAATGGAATATGCATATTTCTTCCAGTAAAAAAGGACAATATAAATAAACATTTTCAAGAACCTCTTTATGGTTTGCAAGTCTAGTTCTGGGTCATTTACATCATTACAACAGTAAAAATACCGTTATGCGGGTTGAACATACAAGCACGTTTCTCTTTAGATATATCAAGGTGGTTTGCCTTCCAACGGAACCCAAGCTGCATTCCTACCTTGCTACACTAAAGGAATGTTACAAAAGACGAAGGTAATGCACTTGAAAAAAAAAAAAAAAGGAAGAAAAAAAGTCCACAGCTTGTTCAGCTTCTAGTGAACATTGGTACAAGGTCCTTGCTAGCTCAAAAGAAACTGAATTGGGGCCCCAACTTAAAAAAAAAACAACCAAAAACGAACACCTTGGCTCATTCATGAAGAATAAAATAAAATCTGAAGTGCTTTCAAAAAAGATTAAAACCACTTGAAAGCAGAGCTTTCTCCAAGACAGTCTAATCAGACAGTCTTGTCTCAGAAGCTGCCAGGCTGTGTATGACAAGATCAGAACTGATAATACTACAAAAGTGAAAATACAAGTAGATGTACTACACAATAACCATTTCAGCGAAGCTCCAAAAATCTTTATAAATACAGCCATTGGAAGGACGATCTTGAGTCAGGAAGGATTTTTACTCGTTGTGTGTAGCTGAGGACAAGAAGCAGGCACAATTGTAAAGGCACTGAAGCAAAGACAAGTTCCAGCATTTTACTCCCTTTGCATTATTCCAAGGCTACGGCTACTTGGCTACTGAGATCCCCCACCCGCGGGTCAGTGCGTTAGGGCAGCCGAGTTTGGGCTCCAGGAACACCTTTTCTTTTTTTAACGCTTGCTTTGCCTTAGATCCGAGCAACTCCTGCACATGCATTAAATTAGAATCTCCCGGCACCACCACACGTCCACAGCCTGAGCCTGCCCCAGCTGCAGGCTCGGGCTCAGCAGGTTCAGAGCTCCTACAGCACACGGACTCAGCGCTCCCGCTCGAAGCACGACTTACCGTAACTGTCGTAGCTGTCTCTGTAGGAGCCTCCTGAGTTCCTGTCTCCATAGCCACCTTGACTCCTGCAGGACAAACAGGACTTGCTTTACAGCTGCTCAAATCCTTCTCTGCTGGTTTGAGCCCCACCACAGCTTCCCCACTACCCCTGGTGCTGGCAGAGCCCTTACCTGCTATTATAGTAGTCTCTGGAACCATTATAGCCTCCACTTCTGGAATCAAATCTGCTGCCGCCATAGCCTCTGTCTCCACCTCCTTGGAAATACATGGACATGAGGTTTTTTAACCATTCTGACAAATGACACCCCCCATGCAGACATTATGAGTGACCCCCATGCACTCACCTCTGGAGAAGCCACGGCCCCGGCCTCGGCCCCCGCGGAAGAAGCCCCGGCCCCCCGAGGACCCCCCTCTGTAGCCACGGGATCTGTTCTCTGAGGACTTCCCAGCCTGGTCAACTCGGATCTGACGCCCATCTACAGACTAGAACACAACCACAGTTAGCCAAACTGGAATAATTAAATAGAAAGCACATGTAGAACGAGTTGCATGCCTTCTAAGTTGGCTGAGCAATGCCAGGACTTGCTGCTTATGAAATAAATAAACATCTATTCCATGCCACAATTAAATCAAGGAGGCAAAAAACTGATATATTAAGGAATATTATTGTAATATTATATATTATATACAGGAATGCCTATAAAATCATCTCAGTCATCCAGATTCCATAATGCAACTTTATAGTTTTATCCCCAGTACATATATATATACGTTCTTTTACATTTTAATTTATATAGCCAGATTTTTCACATCCATAAAATCTCATGTAAGATACTAGCATTAATCTATTTTTCCACACAGCCTAAACAGCAGCACACACCTCTGATTCTCTTCCTGCACTATGGGAAATAAAGAATCAACTCCAGGGCCTCCTCACCTTTCCATTCATGGCCATCATTGCATCTTTTGCATCATCGATATTTTCAAAAGTAACAAAGCCAAAACCTCTGGATCTCTGAGTCTCTCTGTCTTTCACCACCACGACTGTGAAAGGAGAGATAGGAAATAAAAACCCATCAGCGCCAGGGAAATTCAACAGACTTTGGGAAACTATCCCATCGTGGCTCTGCAGTCTCACCTTCAGAAATCTGTCCGTATTTAGAGAAGACTTGCTCCAATGACTGCTCATTAGTGTCGAAACTGAGCCCGCCGACAAAGAGCTTTCCCTCATCTGATGCCATTCTGACCTGCCAAACCAACAGAACCGAGTCAGCGACTCAAAAAAGCCACACAATCCCCAGGAGGCCTAAAACAATAAATCCTTCTAACACCACCTATAACAACACCGATGTGATCGCACACTCCCGGACGCCTGATGTGGTCCTCCAGCCTTACAAGGGGTCTCCCTCAGGGAGGGCGGGAGCGAGGGCCCAGCTGGGGCTCCGCAAAGCTCAGGGCCACGGCCAGGTGAGCAGCATTGGGACCGGGCCCCGGTAGAACCCGCGGCCGGGTCGGGTCCCGCCAACCCCCGGTGGGACCCCCGGTACCGGCCCCTCCGTGCCCAGCGCGCATGCGCGCCCGCATCGCCCCCTACCGGACTTCCCAAGGCAGCGCCGCCCGCCTCCCCCTCCCTCCCGCCCGCCATTTTGCACGGCCAAGGCCCGTCGCCATTTTGTTTCCGCGCGCGCCTTTCCCCCCGCCGCGGCTCCTTTCCCCACTCGGCCCAGACCGGCCCGCTCCGCCGTGCCCCCCGTGCCTGCAGAAGGCACCGATCGGTGGGTCCGGAGCCGCGGCCCAGCCTCCCACGGGACCCAGCCCTCTGCCCCTGGGACACGGCTCCGCTCACTGCGGACCACCCGGCCCGGTGCGGTCGCGGCCGCCCCGCGCGACTGCGCTCACCGATAGCCGGGCGGTGCGAGGTCCACACAACACTTCAAAGCTTCAGCGAAATGTACGGCGAGCCTGGCGGGGCGGCGCCTTATAAACGCCCGCGCCTCATCCCGCCTATCTTATGAATATGCAGATGAACCCCGCCGGAAGGAGGGGCGACACGTCACCAAAGCGCTGCCGCCGCTGCCCCACCTGATTGGGCGGGATTTCATTAATATTAATGAACCACGGCGGGGGCGATAGTAGAGGCGCGCAAACAAAACCACAGCGTGGCCCCGCCCCCTCCACCCACGCGGGGGCGGGGCACGACAGACGGCTCCCATTGGCTGCGCGCGCGGAGGCGGGCGTGGGCGCCCCTGTGAGAGGGAAGGAAGTGGAGGTCGCTGATTGGGCGGGGGGCGCGGCCGCCCCGCCCCTCTGGCGAAGGGGGCGTGTCCAGGTTGGCCCAGTTTCGCGCCCTTCTCGCACTGCGGCGGCGGCCGCAGACAAAGGGCCCCCTCACGGGCCGCCGCCATCTTGGGCGCTGAGCGCTGCCCCCGGCCGGGCTCCGGCGGCTCCTCCCGCTGCGGCCCGTCCGGTCACCGCCCCGCTGGGGAAACCCGTCCTGACCCCGCGAACCGGCTGCCCTCCTCTCTGTCCCGTGGGGAATGATCACTCCTTGCAGTGTTGTCCGACGCGCACTTGGGAGATGATGGTGAGAAGTAGTCAAAGCAATAAAGTTTTCTTTAAAAATAAAAGTCTTTCATCAACCTCTTTTCCCAAAGATTGAAGTCTTTAAAAGCGCATCCTGAGGTTTGACAAAGGTGAGAATGTCTTCAGCAGTAAAAACTTTGTGTTGAAAGAGAAAACTGGCAAAACCAAAGACGCGTCTCAGCGAGAGGCTACACGGCTTTGAAAGGCCGCAAAACAAAAATGGTCAGTGTTTCATACAATAACTACAATCTCATGTAGAAAAGTGTTTGGAAACATTGGAGGGGAAGAGATCCACGTGAATAAATAGATTGGAGAGGAGGAGATGCGCGGGAGGGAATAGGAATGAGCAGGAAACGGGAAGGAAACACGGCAAGGGTGTCACTGTATGTGTCCTGTGTCCTGGGACAGCACTGGACACACCAGGGTCACTCTGTGTGTGTGTCCCTGTCCCAGGCAGGACCAGACACCTTTGCTGTGCCTCCAGAAATTCCTTGTAATTCACATTGCAGTTCACAGATGGAGTTTGCAGCCACCAGCCTCCATCCTTCCTTCTGTCCTTCCTTCCCAGTATTTCCAGTCTGAGCCAGGCTGCACAGAACAAAATCACTGGAGTACAGAAATCACTATTTGGTGACCAATTTCCAAACCAGGCACTGAGACTGAGGAAAAACAAACCACAGGGAGATGCAAACCTGCCCATGATTGCTCTGTCAAGCAGTGATCACCCATTCCCTGCCTCCCAGAGTGTGGAAATCAGGCTTTTCCTCCCTGATTTGTTGTGATCCCTTTGGGATCTGCAGGAAAAGGGCAGTTTGTACATGGGTAATACAGTAATTACGAAACCCAGGGGCACCACATCTGTGGTTTTTCTGAGCTCACAGGGCCACAGGGACAGAATGCTGCCACCAAAGTACTCAAAAGCACTTAAAAACACCCAATATTGATGACACACCAGGCCAATATTATTATTTTCCTACCATGAAAAATTTTACTCACTTTCCTAGGCCTCGAGGAGGGAGCAGACGTGTCTGCTGTTACTGCAAATTGATTTTTGCCCTTCAAGAGAGGAAAAGATTCCAGCCCTGCAATCACAGGCACAGCATTTTGATTAAATTAGAGACCCATTAACGTGAGCGTTTCTGGTCTGTGATGAGGGTGGATAAAATGACCTTGATGCACAGAGAGCCATTTTCCAGCCTGAGATGCTGGACATGCTCCAGATCACTCAGGGCAGGCATCAGCTGTGGATTTGACAATCCTCGTGGATATTCCATGATCAGGCTGCACACAGGGGCTGCAGCTGCCTCTGTGTCACCAGCCCAAGGGGCTCAGGGACATCCCTGCCTGTCCCACAGGCTGGGAGCAGCCAGGCAGGCAGCTTGCACCAGTCATTAGGGCAGTTAATTAAGCACTAAACAACGCAAGATTCATCTCCTGCAGCAGAAGGGACCTGGCCAGGGGTCCCAAACAGGCAACACCACGTAGGAGATGCAGAATTCACTCCTGTGTGAGCTCCAGACTGAGCACCCATGGGTGTTTCCCCAGGCTGAGCCCTAATTTCAGTCACCTGTCTCTGGCTGTGAGCAGGGCTGAGTGACCCAATTTGGCAAAAGTGCCAGCACTTCCTCGGGGAGTGCAAATATCCGCTCGGGAGCGGAGCTGTTTGTGTGCACAGGTGCAGCCATGGGAAATGGTGAATCACCAGGGGCTGGAGGGACCTCAGGGATCACCTGGAGCTGATTCAAGCAATCCCCTCACACATGACTGATGTTTTTATCACCTATTTTTTACAGCTTCCAAGGGCAGAGGTTGTAGGACTGAACATCCTGTTAATGATTTCCTGGAAGTTCTGCCTGTCCAGCAGCACAGCAGGGAGGGTGCCATATGGAAAGTGACAGGAGGAGTCCTGCCTTCATCCCGTGCCATTCCCACATCAGCATAAGCCTTTCTCCTGCCTCCAGCACATCCCACACCCGGCCAGCTTGGGCTTCTCTGGGGGTGCCCACCTTGCTGTGGTGTTTGTAGGGACCTTTCCCAATCCCTGCACTCATGGCACACACAGAATTGCCCAGAGCCTCGCAGCAGCTGAGCCCAAACCTGCTCGGCAGCCCCGGCACCTTGTGGGGAGCCAAGGGCAGCCCCCGCCCCGGGCACTGCTCTGATGAGGTGCCCAAATCACCGAGCAGCTCCTCCGGGCCAGGGCTGGGGATGGGAGTGCTCAGGGGAGAGCAGGACGGGGCAGTGGGTGCCACATCTCCTCCTCTGGTGCTGTGCCTTACCCGGGGCACTGGGTGCCACATCTCCTCCTCTTCCTCTGCTGCTGTGCCTTACCCGGGGCACTGGGTGCCACATCTCCTCCTCTTGTTGTGCTGTGCCTTACCCAGGGCACTAGGTGCCACATCTCCTCCTCTTCCTCTGCTGCTGTGCCTTACCCGGGGCACTAGGTGCCACATCTCCTCCTCCTCCTCTGGTGCTGTGCCTTACCCGGGGCTGGGAGCAAACAAAGCCCCCCAGGCACCCCCCTTCCCCCTGCATTCCTGCTCCTGAGCCTGGCAAAGCCCCTGGGAGCGTCCCCCCTGCTCCAGGCACAGCTCTGCATGCCCCAGCACATCCTGCAGGGCACAAGAGCCGCCTCCCCTGCCTTTGTTTTTGCTGGGATTGCAGGAAAGGAGGGAATGTGGGGCCGGGCTGGAGCAGAGCTCATCGCTGAGCCTCCACCCCATCCAACACCAAGGCTCCTTCCTGGTTTTCCCTGCAAGATCATCTTATAGCAGGAGCAGGGAAGGGACACGGAGGCCTCAGTGTCCCCTCGGTGTCCCCAGCACAGGACCCCTCGCTGTCCCCACCGTGTTTTGCCCATGGCAGCCTTGGACCCTCGAGCAAACACCAAACCAGGGTTGGATTAGGGAACTGGCAGTCCCAAAGCGCCCCAGGGAAAAGAATATTCCCTTCTCCCTTACTCCTGTCCCCGAGGGAGGTGCTCATCCAGCTTTGCAGTTGGAAAGAAAAGCCCTGACGCAATCCCGCTGTTTCCATGGTGAGGAGCGCTTCCCTGTGACCGGGATTTACCGGGCTGGAGGACAAAGCCACCGGGAGCAGGGGGGGACAGGATCCGCAGGGATCGAGCAGGGGGAACAGATCCATGGAGAGCAGAAGGATTGGATCCACAGGGAGCGGGAGAATCGGATCCACAGAGAGCAGAATGATTGGATCCACAGGGAGAAACAGGATGGGATCCACAACAAAAAGGTGCCAGAGATCAGGGCTGGCTCAAGTTGCCCTTAGGCAGCATCAGGAAATCCAAACTGGAGTATTAGGAAATGAGCTGAGGTCCGCGGGGATTCAGAATTGGAGATTTTGGAGTACTCAGCTGGAATCCGGGGAAATTCAGAGCTGGGAATGCCAGTGCACCCCGATTGAGGTCAGGGGGGATCCAGGGTTGGGAATGCCGGGGCACCCCGGCTGAGGTGAGGAAGATGGTGAAAATAAGCATGTGGTAACCATGGCAACCGTGTAGCTGCCTTGGCGCTGAGCAGCAGCTTTATCAGGGCTGGTGCTTCCCAGCCAGATTATGGAAAAGCAAATCCTGTGTGTCAGACTGTCCCTACCTGCCCAAACACGGCCAAATTTAGAAACAACTGCATCCAGCATCTCCAGCAGCGGCCTCATCACCCCTCACAGCTCACACTAAGGTGTTACTGTGGGATTTTTGCCCTTTTCCTCCAGCACTCCCAGCTCACCAGCACAACATTCCAGCCACTGTCACACATGAATGCTTTTCCAACACAAACCCTTCACCTCCCAGCACTGCCACACCGGAGAGCCCAGCCATGCCATGGACAACGTGGTTCACTCCCAGGATCCAAAACTGCCTGAAAAACCCAGATGGGAGCTGCCCAAGCTGCTTCCCCATGGGTGGCCTCTCTCCCACATCTGCCAGGGTCCCCCTGCACAGAACGCAGCTGCTCTGGTGTGGGAAAAGCAGCAGCAGCAGCGCCGTGCTGTTTATTGCTCCCACCTTCCCTCCTGTCACCCTCCCGTCTGCATTAAGGACTCAGTTCAGTTATATAAGCGCTCATTAATCATCATCTAAGAGTATTTACAGCGTTGAGTTCTTAAGGGCAGGAGATGCTACCCAAGGACAGGACAAACAGCCTCTGACCGCCTGACACCGGGCGACCTTGCAGGACAGAGGGCCGGGGATGCAGGAAGGGTTTGGTTTATCACAGCCTGCAGGGGAAAAGCTGCCAAGAGTTGGGAACATCGTATCCCTGCCCAGCAAGAGGTAAAGTACACACCGAGGGGGGCCAGCCCAGGTGTTGAGGGAAACTGGAGCTTTTCCAGACCCCTTGGGCTCCTCCATTCACTCCCTCAGGCACTCACACTGCAGTTTGCTGGCGTGATTTGTCGTAGGGCTGATGGTCTCTCATCCCTACAATGCCATGCAGGGTGGGATCATCCAGCTGTCTCAGGGCTTCCCAGGACCCCCATGTCCTCCCAAGACCCCAGTGTGCCCCCTCTGCCCTTCAGCGGGTCGCTGTGTGCTGCTGTTTCCCTGCAAGGGCACATGAATCACCTTGAGCCCACATCCATCCCCGAGTCACTCCATTGCCACGGGCACGGGGGGCGGCCCGGCGGAACGAGCCGGGAACAGCCGCGCTTGCAGAAATCCCTGAACTGCAGCATCAACGTTTTTCCCCTGCCCAGAAGGTTCCCGCGCCCTCCTCGCATGAGCTCATCCTGCACCGTCCCCTTTCCGCGCCTCCCGTAACCCAACCTCTCCCAGCCCCGCTGCGGAGCAGGAATGAGACAGGAATGAGACACCACAGCCCAGCAGATTCTTGCCTCTCTGGGTCACTCTCTCCCCACTCTGCCTCTCGGGAGAGCTCCAAGTCATGTGACTCCTTTTCTTTTTTTTTTTTTTCCCCCCCCCTCGATGTGGGGGAACGAGTCGGGAAAGTTCCCCCGCTCTTCCCCCTGGCACGGATCCGGATGGAGGCAGGTAGAGGCAGCGTCTGTGCCTCCAGCAGCAGCACCACACCTGCCCTGGGAGCCGGGCGTTCCACAGGGCAAGGCCGGATCCTGGCACTGCACAGCCTGGTGCCACCCAGCACAGCTGCCCTGTGACTCCTGGAGCAATGAGCTTTTTTGGGGGAGCTTGGCAATGCTCCCCAAAAAACCCCCAGCACCCATTGGGATGAGCTGAAAGGGAGTGGGGGCTCCTCACTGCCACATCCCCGGGGTGACAGTGCCACATAGACCTGCACAGCTGGAAATCCTCCTCCCACCATCCCCAAAAGCAGCTCCCAGCAGCCACCCCAGAAAGCCGAGCTCCCCAAAAGCAGCTCCAGCAGCCCAGAGCTGCCCCAGAAAGCCGAGCTCCCCAAAAGCAGCTCCAGCAGCCCAGAGCTGCCCCAGAAAAGCCGAGCTCCCCAAAAGTGGCTCCCAGCAGCCCAGAGCTGCCCCAGAAAGCCGAGCTCCCCCGGCAGCGCTGCCGTGCCGGGAGCTGGACGTGACCTGCTTCCCAACGCAGCAGCGGGATGGAGGATGGGAGGGATGGAGCTGCGGGATCCGTGCCAGCCCCACACCCCGAGAGCAGCCAGAGCCACCAAGAGCTGACACCAGGCTGAGCCCCTTCCCCATGGCTCTAAAAACCCAGAAAAAGCTTCATTCCCTGCTGGCTGCTGCATGACCCCATCCCAGATATGGGGGGGCACGGGGTGGAGCATCCCAGAGCCCACTCCCCTGCTGGGGGGTTCTGCTGTGGGCCGGGGGCTGGCACGGAGAGCTGCCATTGTTCAGCATCCCCCTGGGGGTCCTTGTCGCAGCATCCCGGGGGTGCCGAGCGCTGCCGTGGCCGTGGCAGCAGAGGGCAGCCACGCTGCATGCACCGATCCTGCCCACACGGCACCACACGGCCCACGCGTGTGACACGGCCACGGCACCCCCGTGTCACCCTGCGCCCTGGGGTCCTGCAAACGGGGCTGGTCCTGGAGCCCAGCACCCCCTTAGTACCCCACAATCATCAGGTTCTGCCCCTACATCCACAGGGTGGGCTCCCCACGTGGAGCCCCAAGTGCAGTGGGCATGGGTGGGCTGGCAGAGGGTGCAGGGCACAGCAGGAGCTGTCTGGGGACAGGCACTGCCTGCCCGAGCCCCCCTGGCCTCACAGAGCTCATCCCAGAGTGTGCTGGAGGTGCTGGGTGGTCCCAGGGTTTCCCAGGTGGACCCCGGGGATGTGGCAGTGAGGAGCCCCCACTCTCCTCCAGCTCATCCCAGTGGGTGCTGGGGGTCTTTTGGGGGAGCATTCCCAGGGTTTCCCAGGGTTTCCAGGTTTCCCAGGTGCATGGCCCCCACCCTGCACCCCCCTCGTGCCCCAGAGCCCCCTCCTCACACCAAACCTCCTGCAGCCCCCCCAGAGGGTCCCACTGCCCGTGTGGTGCAGTCACCAAGCAGTGCTGGGTCCCCCACATGGGGCTGTGCACACGTGTGGACACACATGCACAGAACACACGTGTTCACACAGGGACCTGCACCCCCATCCCTGCTCTGGGTGTGTGTGGGGTCACCTGCCTGTGTGTGAGACCACAACCAGGGTGCGACAATGCTGGCCAGACCCAGCACTGTGCAGGAAGGGTAAGAGTGGTGGCACTGTGAGGTCCCCCTGTCCCCAAGCAGCCTCTGCCCCAAGTGACCGTCTGTGACAGAGTGAATCCCACACTGCCAGTGCCTCAGTTTCCCTCCTGGCACTGCTGCAGGAAGAACCAGATGGTGCCCAGGGCCCCAGAGTGGGGTCCCTGAGCCCCCACAGCCCTGGACATGCTGGGGTTCAGCTCTTTCATATGTGCACACCCTGACTCACAATCAGCACCAGCACTGTGCACACACAGCTGGGAAATCCCACACGTGTGCAGCCACACAGCTGGGATTTCACACATGTGCAATGTCACACGTGGACCCAGCCAGCCTTCCTCATCCTCACCCTCACCCCACCATGGGCCTGGGCCCCTGGGCACCCCCAGAGTGGGGTCCCTGAGCCCCCACAGCCCTGCACATACAGAGCACACATCAGTTCTTGCATGCGTGCACACCCAGGACCTTGCACACACAGCTGGGAAATCCCACACGTGTGCAACCACACAGCTGGGGAGTCACACATGTGCAATATCACACGTGGACCCAGCCAGCCCTCCTCATCCTCACCTTCACCCCACCGCGGGCCTGGGCCCCTGGGCAGCCCCGCACCCATTGCAGCATCACCGTGGCAACGCTCCAGATTTATCAATGGAGACGCTGCGGAAACGCTCCGGGGGAGGTGGGAGGGAGGGAATGAGGGAGGGGCGTTCTGTGGGAGCTGGCGGGGGACGCAGACGGACAGACGGACAGACGGATGGCTGGGGGGGTGCAGGACGGGCTGTCACACTTGCACACACACGTGTGGGGGCGCGCTGTGCACGCACGTGTGTAAGGGGAACTGCAAACGAGGGTGGCTGAGAACTCTGGCTCTTCCCCAAGGTTTTCCCAGCTCCTTGGCAAAGCCCTGGGGGCTGGCAGGGATTTCTGTGCCTCATGTGGGTGCATGGAGGGGGTCCTGAGGTGAGGCAGTCATTCCCTGCCTGATGTCCCATCCTTGTGGCTGTGAGGGACAGAGCCAGCAGCTCTCAGCTCCAAAAGAGTCTAGAGCTGACCCAGGAGGGGACAACCCTGATGCCAGGGAAGTGGCCTGCGTGTAGCAGGGCTTGTCAGGGCTGCGGGGTTCCCCCTTCCTGGGGAAGTGCTGCTGGTTTCACACGTTGTCTGTGACTCAGGCACCCGACTCTATTCCTGTTCTGTCCCTGACTCAGCGTGTGGCTCCAGGCAGGACACGCTCTCACCAGCCCCACACAGCCACATGGGGAAGAGGAAGCAGCTCAGGGACCCTCAGAGCAGCGTGGGCTCCTCACCCTGTCCCCCCACAGCGAGACAGAAGCACCCAGAGCACCTGCACTGACCCCCAGCCCTGCAGCCTTCAGCCTCACGGGCTCTTCCTCCTGCTTGAGGCACCCAGATGGGGATGGGCACAGCTGCCCACACCACACACACAGCAGGGACCTTCCCTGCAGCTGTTCCAGGAAGGGCTGGAGAGGAGGAGATGGGGACGGGGCGGCAGCAGCAGGTTCACACCAGCTCAGCACTTTCCCAGCTCTCGGCAGCCCCGTCACACCCGGCTCATCACATGCCTGCTCACACCCACCCCCTGCGCCTGCCCCGGGCACCTGGCCAAACCCACAGCAGAAAGGGTGGAAAAAATCCAGTGAGCGACTGACCAGCCTCAACAGCCTCAACACAAAACATTCCCGACGTTCTGAGTGCACAAGGTCCCAAATCACACGGTGCTGGTGGTGGCACTGAGGACTAGGGACATGATGGACCCCGTGCTGGGGCACAGCATCACTCACAGCCACACACTGGCTCTGCCCTGGCTGCAGCAGGGCCTGGGGGAAGCACTTTTCACCTGAGAACAGACAGAACTGGCTCAGCGATGGCACCTCCAGGTCAGGGCTGCAGCACCAGGACAAGCCAGAGCTGGGCACTCAGCTGCCAGCCCAGAGCTCACTCTCAGCCCAGCGGGCACGTGGCCAAGCTGCAGGATGCCCGGGCAGGCTGGCCATGCCATGAGCTGGGCAGTTTCCTACGGTTGGGTTTTACACCTGCCCCAGCCCAGGTGAGCTTGGAGCTTGGAAATCCCCAGGTGCCCGCCTGGCCCTGGGCACTGTGGCTCTCTCAAAGGCAGGTGTTTGGAGATCCCCTGGATCAGCAGTGCCCATCAGCCCTGCCCTGCACTCAGGCCCCTCAGGTCTGTCCTGTCCTGCTGGCTGCAGGGCAGGGCTGCCCTGTGCACCTGCGTGTGACACCACACACAGCAGCAGCTCCCAGGCTGTTCCCGATGCTGTGACCACTGTGGGAGATCAGTGACTGGGGTGCACCAGCAGCTCCCTGGTGCTGGGACACGGAGGAATCTGCCAGCACAGCCCAGCTTCACAGGGACTCGCCTGTTTGTTTATTTAACACATGACTCATTCCCTGATCACGGTGTCCCCAGTCAAGGCGTCCCCATCCCTGTCCCTGTCCACACCTGCCTGTGCTGACTCACTGCTGGCCATGACCCCCTCACTGTCACCCACCGAGGGGGCTGCAGCCCCTCAGGAACCACGAGATTCGCTCAGGAAGGCAGAGCTCAGCAGCTCCTGGGGTGGGAGCTGGTGAGGAACAAGGTTAAGGGGGTTTGGCCCAGGTTAAGGGGGTTTGGCCGAGGCAGCAGCAGCAGCACCGTGCCAGGTCACAGGTGGTGATGTGGGGGCAGAAGGCCACAGGCAGCGTGGGCACAGTGGGTCAAGGAGAGCTCGGCAGAGTTGGGGGGGCTGCACCAGTCATTGCAAAAGTGAATCTGGTGAGCAGGGCCTGGGAACGGGCAAGCGGGGAGGGGGCAGCTGCTGCACCTTGCTCTGAGTCACAGAGGCTGCCCTGCCCGTGCCATGGCACTGAGCCCTGGCTACTGCATGGCACCCTGGGCACTGCACGGTGCCACTGACCCCTGGCTCCTGGCACAGCACTCTGGGCATCACATGGCACCACTGATCACCTCCCTCTGCAGCCACCCGTCCCTGCTCAGGTCCACAGTCCTGCCTGCATGACACTGTGGCACCCCAGACCCTTGCCCAGCGCTGGGCTGTCAGCCAGAGCAGCTGTGGAGCCGGTGCCAGCTGTGGCTGAGCGCCAGGGGCAGGTGGAGCTGCAGCCACAGCCCAGACCCACGGCAAGCCCAGGGCAGGTGGAGCAGCCCTGGCTCCCCAGGCAGAGTGCAGCCCCCGGGCTGGAGCTCAGGGCATTGCCTGGCACCGCTGCACAGCCGGATCCGCCCAGACACCCGGGAAACGTGCCCGGTCCGGAACCCCACACCCAGCTGGGGCGTGCACGGTGCCACCCCGAGCCCGGGGCACCCCGAAGGCACCGCTTCCAGCGACCCTCCGTCCCTACAGCCCAGGCAAGGGACATGAGCACCCAGCACGGCCCCAGCAGCATCACCGGGCCGGCCGCGGGTCCCGCGGGTTCCACGTGGCCGCGCTGGCCGGAGCGGCCGGGGCGTGGGGAGCGGCAGGAATCCAGCACTGAGTCACGGCTTCCTCTGCGAGCCCGTGAGTCATCCCGGCAGCGCCAGGCTCGGCTCCGGCGTGCGGAGCCCGCGACGCGCACACGGCTGCATGTGAGGGCAACCCCCGCGTGTTGGGGGCCCTGCACGCCCGCCCCGTCCGTGGGATCGGTGTGAACACACACACAGAGACGTGCCCGAGGGCACGAGCACCAACACGTGTGCACGCACCTGGGGTCTTGAATGCCCGTGTCCTCCACATGCACAAATTCGGGAGAACACGTCTGTGCAAAGCACACACGAGTGCAGCAGTGCGAGGATCCACGCTCAGCCCCACGCTGACCTGCAGCACAGCCCTGCGCGTTTGTACATCGGGCCGGGGGCTGGGGCTCACCTGTGGGGTTGCAGCAGCAGTTTCTCCTGCACCTGAGGCTGCGGCTCCTCACTCTCGAACCTGGAGAGGAAGACGAGGATGTTGGGAAACTTTGTCCAGCTGCAGATCCCTGCTGTGCCCCTGCTGCATGCCAGAGCTTTCTGCAACCACCCACGCAGAGCTCTGTGCAATAGGTGCCCGCAGCGCCGCATTTGTCCTCCCCACAGCTGAACCTGGGGTGCACGTAAGGAGGGCAGCAGGGTCTGCACAACCCCCAACACACACACGCAGCCGTGGGCGCACACATGTGACCTGCAGCCACCCTCACACGCAGTGCTGGGACACCCGCACTTTGCCACCTGGCAGTTCGCACCCACAGCTCTCGCACCCGCTGTACCCCGCCCTTCTGGGGGGGTCCCCACCACTTTGGGGGGGTGGGGAAATTGCACTCTGCAGAGCCGGAGCTCAGTGCCACAACCACAGAGACTGGGGGGTGGAGTGGGAATTGGGGGGTGAGGGGAAGGATCGTCAAGGTTGTGCTGCGCCAAGCCCGGCCCACGATGGAAACCGCCGGGGCCGGGCTGCTGCCCCAGCCCGGGGGAGCGAAGGGGGGCCGCCCCCGCCGACGTGGCAGCCGCTGCCCGAGCCTCGGCGGGGCTGAACCCCCCCAGCTGCAGCCGTACCAACGGGGGGACCCCCGGGCGCAGGCCCCGGGCTCCTGTCGCCAGGAACTCCCCCAATACACATAGAGGGGCACCCGGACCCCGGGGCGCCCCCGGCCCCTCCAGCGCTCCGCCTGTGCCGTGGGAGCGGGGGGGGGGGGGGGGGGGCGGGTGGCACGGTAACGGAGCTCCCCGCGCGCCGGGATGAATGGGCCGGGAGCGCGCGCGCGATCTATGAATGAACGAGCGGGGCCGGGAGCGCGGAAAGCCCGGCACGGATCGCGGAGCACGGAGCGGAGTCTGGGCACCGGCTCCGCCTCCCGGCCGGGACCGCCGATCCAACGGGACCCCCCGGCCGCTCCGAGCCCCTCCGAGCTGCGAGCGGAGCTGTGAGGGGAACCGGGGCCGGAACTCGCGGGGTACCCACGAGTGCTGTCCCGCTCCTTGCCTGCGGATCCGGGCCGGGCTTTGCCGGCGCGGCGGCCAGGGGTCCGGCGGGCTGGGGGAAACACCCGGCCCGGATTCCCCGAGCGGAGGGGAACGGAGCAGGACCTGGCTGTGCCCCCAGCCAGGACAGCCCCAGACCTTGATGCCCCGGTGGCCGAGGGGCTCCAAAGTTGGACCCCACTTCGTGCACCCCTGTCCTAGCCACCCCCAGGGCTGATCATGGTGGGGGCTGCTGCTGGGACTTCTAAGGGGACCCCAGCTCTGGGATGTTCTTCCGGGCTCTAGAGGACCCACGGCAGAGCGGGGAGGGGTCCCTGGGGAAGCCTCGTCTCCTCCGGGCCCCCTCCCTGCCAGCCGCAGGGCCCCAGCCCTGCCCAGCCTGCCCTGACCCCTCACCTCCGCCCCTGTAAGCGGTTCCCAGAAGGCAGGATGGGAGGGGGGGCAGGATGGAGGCGGGGGGGGGCAGGATGGGGGGAGCGGGGCGGGGGGGGCACCGCCTCATCTTCCCAGCAGGGTCTGGGTCAGCCCTGGGTGTCACCGTCCCCCAGGACAGTCCGTTCCCAGCACAGGCCAGGGGCGGGGAGAGGGTGGGGAGGGGGCATTCCTGGGCTGCCTGGGGGCTGAGTCAGCCCCGGCCACCGCGGCCACGCGCGCACGCAGGGACACGCCACGGCCACACACGCAGCGCGTGTGCGCGGAGCAGAACCACGCGCGTGTGGCACACGCAGCGACCTGAGCGTGCAGATCAACGCAGCGCTGTGCACCTGGGCACACGCGGTGACATGTGTGGGAACACGCAGTGACACACACACAGCTTGGGACACGCACAGACGCACTCTCAGGGACCATGTGCACACAGATATGCACACACATGCACACGCACATACAGATTTGGGGGCGGTGCAGGCACATGCCCCTCTCACCCTCCCTCCCCGCATCCTCCAGCTGTGCCCAGCGCACGTGGGGACCTCCCCCGTTCCTCGGGGGCTCGGGGGGGGGGCCCGGAGCCGGTTGCGGGGGCGTTCGGCCGAGCGTCGCCGGGGCTGCGTCACCGCTCTGACGCACCGTCGCTACCTGTGGGTCCCGCTGCTATAAATAGCCCCGCGCACGCCCCATCTGCCGCTCGCACCGTGACATTGTGACATTGTGAATGGGGGCGGGGGGGGGAGACACCCCGCTCCGTGCCCCCAGCGCCACCGGGGCTCAGGGGACAGGTGGCCGCATGCCAGCCCCGAAAATCGGAGCGGTGGCCGGAGGGTAGCGTGGCGGTGGTGGCACTGAGCCACCTGGCAGGGCCTGGGCTGGCAGGACCAGCACGGACGTCACGAGAGCTCCTCGAGGTCCTCGTAAACACGGTGACGCACCGGCGATGCCCTCTGGCCCCGTGTCCCCATCAGCCCCGTGTTTGCCCGGGGCCACGGTGTGGGGACGGGACCCCCACGGCACAGGCTGTGGGGTCAGGGTGACGCAGGGGTGACCCCTCAAACATGTGTCCCCATCCCAGTGTCACAGGGTCATTTAAACGCCATCCCCTGTGGATGTAAATGGGGGGCAAAGGGGGAGCTAAGCCGGTTCCCCTCCCAAAACACCTCAGCTGAGAGATGCTTTTGGGGTGTTCTCCAAAAGGGAGATTTGGGGTTTTTATTGCTGTCGAGGGCAGGCAGCCAGGCTGGGACGCGCAGTGCAACCATTCCCGGTTCCCAGCGCGGCTCCTGCTGCTGCCCCGGCCCCGCTGCGACCTCGGTCCCGGCGGGGCTGGGCTGGCTCCGTGCCCCCGGGCCCGCCGCCCCCGTGATGTCACCGCCCATGCACGCCGGGCTCCGCGGGCCGCGGCTGCCGGCCAGGCTGGGGGAGCCGGGGAGGCCCCGGGGGTGGCGAGGACACCGAGGGACCCTCTGCCCCATGAGGGGCTGCTGTGCACAAAACAGCCACGCGTGTCCCGCTGTGTTCCACGCGTGTGTGCGTGTGCACTCCACACAGGCCATGTGTGCATCCCCACAGCCCAGCCAGGTGTGCTGTAGCCCCTCGCAGCAGCCGGGGGTGTTTCAGCACCCCCCGGAGATCCACAGAACCCCCAGCAGCCATGTGTGCACATTGGCTGCTTGCACACGCGTGTGCAAGGGCCCGCGGACACATGTGGGGCAGTGGGAGGCTGTGGGGAGCGCCGTGGGGCCGGGGCTGGTTGGGCGGGGTGAGACATTCCTCACGGCACTTGTTATTTTATCTGGTTCAAAGTCAGTTCCTGGAATGTTTTTAATTCCAGGATCCATCCCTGCGCCGGCAGCTCCCGGGCCCTCCCCGCGGCCTTTTCTGCACCTCACACCAGCACTGCCGGCCCCACAGCAGCACCACGAACTGGCGTGGGGGCTCAGCCCTTCAGGAACCTTCTGCATCCTCAGGGATATGCAAGAGGGCACCCATGGGTGCCCCATCCTTGGTGGGTGCCCCACAGCCGGGTGATGAGGGGACCGTCTGCAGCCCCACGCGGGGGATCGGGCTCGCCCCCACGCGGGACCCCGCTGCGGCAGACGCCGTGTTCCCAACCCGTGCCAGGGACACGCGGCAGCAGCAGCAGCGTCGCCCACCCGGCGTCTGGCACCGCCGCGCCAGCCCCGTCTCTCGCCCGCAGCCAGCGCCGGGTGCAGCCGCAGGGATTCCGGGGGGCTGCGGGGCTGGGGGTGCGCGATGCTCCCCCCACTGTGAGGGGCTGGGGGCGGTCACGGGGGTCCCACGGCCGTGGGGACGCGGGGTTCACACGCGTGTTTGCAGGCTGGGGGTGCAGTGTCTGGGGTGTGCAAGGGCTGGGCGTGCAAGGCTTGGCGTGCATGCCTGTACCGGGGTGTGCCCGGCACGGCGGGGCCGCGGCAGGGCCGGCACCGTGGGCGTGCACGGAGCCCACGGGTGTGCCGGGAGCGCTGGGAGCTGTGGGTGTTTCCTGGCACGCCCTCTGCGGCAAGGGCTGGGCACAGGGACAAGAGGGGCACCCGGTCCAGCTGTCCCCACCCACTGGCTGTGGGTGACGGACACACCTGGCAGGTGACACCCGCGCTGCCCCCACAGCGGGCACGATGCTGGTGCTGTGGGTTGCTCCATACTGGGAGCACTGGGATGAGCACAGCCTGGCAGCAGTGCAGGGCTGGGGGCATGGGGAGAGGAGCCAGGATGGGGTGCAGAGGGTGTCACCTGGGCTGGGCAGTGACCCCCCTGTTATCAGCAGCATCTGGGGGCCCTGGGCGTGGTGATGTCACCCTGTGGTGTGGTGATGTCACCCTGTGGTGTGGCACAAGGCAGCGCCCTGCGCCCTGCCTCGTCTCTCTGTGCCACAGACACCTCCTGCGGGTGCCTGCTCCATCCTGTGCCATGAAGCCACGCCATGGCTGCGGGGCCATGCCTGTCCCTGCAGCACCCCTGTGACCCCCCAAACCCTGAGCTGAGCCCATGGAGAGGCAGCAGCTGTTGGGATGGACTGGGGGGCTCCTCAGGGGAGCACCCATAGCAGGATTGTTTGTGTGTCCCCCCCCGTGCGTGGCTGCTGGCATTGTCCCTGTGTGCACACGCGTGTGTGTGTCCCCCGCGTGCCCTCCCGGCAGCCATTGCCTTACAAGGGCCGTGCTGCTGCTCCTGCCGCGGTCGGAGCCTCTTCCCGTTGCCAAATTTGGCCGGGCCGGGGATGTGGGGGGGTGCAGGGGCTGCAGGGGGGGGAGCCCGAGGTCTGCTCTACCCGAAATGACGTCAAGGCAGGGCGCAGGGTGCCCGGTGCGGCACAAAGCCACCGCAGGAACCTGAGCGGCTTCCGCTCCCTCCCGGCTTCCTCCGGCACTCGCTGCTCCTGGGAGTTCAGGTCTGGCCAAGCTCCCCCTGCCCAGCTCACACTGGGCCCCCCATGGGATGAGCCACTCGCTTCACAGCCTGTCTGTGAGGTGCTGAAGGTCCCTGGAGCTCTGGGTTGTTCTCTGTCCCCAACCCTGGGGACAAAGCTGGGACATGGCAGAGGGGACGTGGGCAGCCACTCCTGCCCCCTCCCCACATAGCAGCTCCGTGCCCAGTCAGGATTCACCCCGCCCCAGGTGTGCCTGGAGGTGACAGTGTCACCGTGTTGGTGTCACGGCCCAGCTCTGGGGGTGTCCCAGCCCACAGTGTCCCCCAACAGCATCCAAGACCCTGAGCCCCCAGCCTCCAGCTTCCTGGGGGCTGCAGGAACAGGGTTGCATGGGTGACATGGTGCTGACACACATCCCCAGAGCCACCCCACCCCATCACCTTCCCCGGGGCAAAGGCAGGTGGGGAAACTGAGGCACGGCCACATTTATGGCCACCAACCCCCCGCCCCGGCCCGCAGCCACCCCGGTGTGACGCAGGAGGGAGGGAGGGAGCTGGCAGGGAGCTGGCACTCATGGCCAGCCCGGCTGGTGCAACCGGCCCAGCTCCTCCAGGCAGTGGCCAGTGGGATCAGACTGGGAGCACCGAGTCTGAGAGCACCCACAGGTTGGGGTCTGGCACCCAGAGAGTGCTGAAAACACCTCAAAGAAACCCCAGAGCTGTTCCCCTGCCAGGGAGGATGGGGCATCACTGCCCTCCTTCCTCCTGAGGTACAAATGTATGAGTGCTGAGCAGGTATGTGCACAGATATGGCACCCTCTGACACTGCTGGGGTGACCCAAGCAGCTCCCGTCACCCCACACCAACACCAGACACGATTGCATCCAGACTGCCCAAATTTATTTCAAAAATAAAAAATAAAATATTAAAGACCGAAAAAGCCTTGCTCTTCCCCCCCCGCCCCCCTTTCCCCAAAACACACACAAAAAAAAAAAAAAAAAAAAAAAAAGACTTTTACAGACAAAAAACACATCACGTGGGGGCTCTATTTGCACAGATCCTGACGGAAAAAAATCCAAGTTGGACGAGAAAAAGGATCCTACGGCCTATGAAGACTATGTCAGTATTGGCTCAGTCGGGTCATTAATGTCTATAAATACCGGCCCTGCAGCCGGGACCGAGTTTGGGGTTATTTATTCAGGGTTTTTTTTCTTGTTTTTTTCTTCTTTTTTTTTTTGTTTTTTTTTTTAAGTTAAAAAAGAAAAAAAAAAAATCCAACCACCCAAGCGGAGGGTGGGAAGGAGTCCAGGGACTCGGAAGTTGGGCTCGGCCGCGGAGGGAAGGCGCCTTGGCTTTTCCCTCCCCAAACAAAATTGAACACCCCCCAAAAAACAAAGCCCCCCCACCCCCGTCCCCCCTCCCCAGGCTGCGGCGGTGGGGCCCAGGCACACACGTCCTCCCTTTTGGGGGGGCCCAGCCCCACAGCCGAGCAATGCTACATATAGAAGGGAAGGAAAACAAACGGCCCCCAAATCGGGGGGGGCTCCAGCACCTCCGAGAGAGACTTCATCTCCTCCTGCCTGCGCCGGGCCGGGGTGGCACGAGGTGGGGCCGGAGCCCACCCGTCTGTGCCCCTTTCACAGCAAAGCAGCAGCTTCCATACACCCCAGCTGGGGAGGCTGCAAGGAGGGGGCGGCTCCTGCTGCTCTTCCCCATCACCCCAAACCCAAACGAGCAGGGAGATGGGGCGGCTCCCCCTAACACGCAGGTCGGCCCAACGCGTCCGCTCGCAGCAAATCTGGAGGAGCCCCAGCCCGCGACGCCGGCGCTGCCTCCCCAGAGCGGGGCCAGCCAGTGGGACCCCCCGGCACAGTCCCCCGGGGCCCTGGCTCTCCTCTATGCTACGACAAACTCGGATTTCATCTCGGCCTTGACCTCCGGCTTCCAGACCGAGTCCTCGAAGTCCAGGTCCAGGCTGCCCTCGCTGCTGGAGACGCTGCTGTTGCTGTTGGTGCGGCCGGCCTTGCGGTTGGGCACCCAGTGGTACGGAGCCCGGGCGTCCCGCCGCGCCTTCCGCCGCAGCCGCTTCTGCTGCAGCAGCAGCTGCAGCCGCTCCACCTTGCAGCGCGTGGCACGGTTCTCCGTCTGCCGCAGCCGGTCCCCTGCGAGGGAAAGGGGAAAGGGGGTCACAAGGGGTGCCATGGGGGGATATGCCAGCCTCCAGCTAGCCCTGTGTGGCACATGTGGACATGTGGGCATCACTGTAGCAGGAATGGAGGAGGATGGGTCATGGTGGGGTGGCCTGATGCACAGCCCAGCATGTAACACCCAATGGCACACACCCCTAGAGCAGGTGCGCTCCAAAAGGGGAAAGGGGGTCACAGGGGGCTGCCATGGGGGAACATGCCAGCTCCACATGGCATGGACATGTGGATGTCCCTGTAACAGCCAGAGTGACTCCTGTAATGGAGAAGGATGGGCCATGGTGGGGTGTCCTGATCCACAGCCCAGCACGTAGCACCTAATGGCACACACCTCTAGAGCAGGTGCCCTTCAAAAGGGGAAAGGGGGTCATGGGGGGTTGCTGTGGGGGGAAATGGCAGCCCCCAGCTAGCCCCATGTGGCACGGACATGTGGATGTCCCTGTAACAGGCAGAGTGTCCCCTGTAATGGAGGAGGATGGGTCATGATGGGGTGCCCTGATCCACAGCCCAGCAGGTAGCCCCCAATAGCACACACCCCTAGAGCAGGTGCCCCAAAAGGAAAAGGGTGAGGGTGGCCTAACCCACATACTGGGGGGATCACGGAGCCCCCCATGGCACAGTCCCTTGGATATCCCAAAAATAGGGTGCCCACCACAGCACCAGGCTGATCCCCAGAGGCCTACAATCTTTTTTTGGGGTGCAGCATTCCCACCACAACATCCCCTCTATCCCCCCGGATGGATGGAGGGCAGCCCTGGAAGACGTGGTCACACCAGCAGGGGTTGGAGCCACCCCCTGTGGGGACCTGGACCACCCCTAGCTAGGAAAGAAGGAAGAGCAAACCCTGAGGGGGCTGAGCCAGCGCTGGTGGTTTCACTTCTTTCCTCTAAGCAAATCACAGGGGGTCTGGTGTGGGTGCCTGCGACACCTTCCGGCCCCAGGGCTCACAGGTGTGCACCCAAAAATGCTGGGGGAGCTGCTGCCACGCTCCAGCCAGGCCCACCTTCACCCCCAGTGTGGGGAGATGGGGGTGGAAAGAGGGAGCCACAGCCTGTGTGACCCCAAAACCTCTGCCCACACAGCGGGGACAGGCCCTGAGCTCTGGGGCAGCACGGACACCACAGCCACCTGCCACTCCTCCACACCCCCACCCACACAGGGACGCTTTGTCCCCACAGGGCTTGGCAGAGATGACAATGCAGGGTGGGTGGGGGGACCTCCCTGAGTCCCCAGGGGTGCTGATTGTCCCTGAATACACGACCCTCCTGACTGACACCTGTCAATCATCCAGTTCCTAATCCCTCTCTGCTCATCCCAGCCATGCACCAGGGACGCCCAAGAGGTGCCAAGCTCACACCCCAAGCGAGGGCAGCCAGACTCACCACTGGGCTTGCACATCCGGATCTGGCTTTGGCACTGGACGACGGGGTGCAGGGTGGGGGCGGCGGCCGCCGGCAGCGGCTCTGAGGTAGTTTTGCTGGCGAGGTCTGGAGAGGCAGGCGGCGAGGAGGAGGAAGAGGAGGAGGAGGAGGAGAACTGCGTCTGGCAGCGGAGCTGTGTCAGGGACTGGGGCATGCCCTGGTAGTGTCTCGTGGCGCTGAGGAGGTCGTTGAGGATCTGCAGGATGGTGCCGATGTCCCGCCGCGGCCGCCCGCTGCTGTCCTGGCAGTTGGGGTGCAAAGTGCCTGGAGGCGGGGGAGAAGCGGGTGTGAGACAAGCAGCCCCCCCAGATCCACAGTTCCATTGCCCCCCAATATTCCCCCAGAGCCCTCTGGCAGTTCAGGGGGGCAGCACGTACCGGAGAAGGTCCCTGAGAAGACCCCAGGAGCGTGGTTGACGAAGCTCTCGATGACCGCCCCGGGCTTGCGGGATCGGGCCGAGGGGGCCGGGCTGCTGCCCGGGGAGCTGCTGCTGCGGGAGCCACAGTCCACCTGGGAAGGGAGAAACACAGGATCAGCCTTGGGATAGGGGTCTGGTGGGGCATCGAAACCCTGCTCCCCCTGACCTTGTGCCAGCCCGCAAAAAGTCAGGTCAAGAGAGCCCAGACAGGGAACAGGCACCCCTGGCATGCAAGGAACCAGCCTGGGGGTCCCGACAGGCTCCCTACCCTGCTGTGCTGTGCAAAGGGGAAAGGGAAGCAACAGCAGCAGCTCCTGTCCACCCATAGCGACAGGCAAGGTGTGAGGACAGGCAGGGTAAGAGCTAGCTTGGGTTACACCCTGTCCTTGAGCCCCTCCCTGGGACCTGGGGACATCCTGGAGGCCAGACTGGGGACAACCCATTTCCACACATGAGGAAACCAAGGAAGGGCCAGGCTGAGCTGGAAAAGCCACAGTTTCACCCCCATTTCCCAAAGCTCCCAGGACATCCCCCAGCCTCACCTCTGAGCAGGAGGAGACCACGCTGCTGTTCACCGTCTGCGTGCTGGCCCCGTGCGACCGGAACATCCCGGCGGTGACAGGAGCGGCGTGGGGGGCATTACAGTACACAGGTGGGGCCGGCGGGGTGGGCGTGGGGCTGGGGGCCGGGCTCTGCTGGCACGAGGGCACCACGGGGATGCGGGCGAAGCCGGAGCCGCCGGCACCGTGCAGCGTCCGGCAGTGGGGGCTGGCGCCGGCGCCCGCCTCGCCCCGGCTGGCGATGAGGTGTCGGTGCTGGAGCTGCCCCGTGCTCTGCTGAGCTGCCAGCTGCAGCTGCACGAACATCATGTGGTCACCCACACGCAGGGCCAGGGTCAGCGGGGACCGGCCCGACAAGAAGTCGTTGACCTGAGGAGAGAGAGAGAGAAAAGGGATCCTCATCAGCCATAGCACAAGCAGTGGGGTGGTGGTTGCCCCCATGGTGATGTGGGTTGCCCCTACAGGTCTCCCTTGGCTATAGGGATGGGTCACTGGGGCACAGAAGGGGTGACCCCCTTTGACAGCCCTTCCCAGGCCCTCACCCGTGCCAGGCTGGCACACGAGCCCAGCTGCTGTCCCCACGCGACCCCAGCCCGGTGCCAGCTCCGTCAGCTGATGGTGCTGGAGGGTGTTTTTCTTCCTTCTGCCCTTCCTGCCCTTTATTCCCCACCACGGAGTGGCCGTGCCTGCCTGCCTGGCTGCCCTCCCCGGCGGGCAGGGGCCGCAGCTGGCACTGCCCAGAGCTGCACACTCAGCCAAGGGAGGGGTGTCCCCCCTCCCCAGCTCGAGGGACTGGCACAGGGAGAAGAGGAGGGGGCAGGTGAGGACATGCCCGGTCCCTGCGTGCCCACCATTGTGATTCAGAGCCCACCTGCCCTCCTCCCTCCTCTCCTCAAGGCAGCTGGGGTGGGGGACAGGCCCTGCCCAGCCCGGAGGCTCCAGCCCTGGCAGGTGATGGAGCAGCTGCAGCGTGGAGACAAGAGCCAGGGCCTGACCCTCCCCAGGCTGCAGCTGTGGGGGGCCCCCAATGCCCAGCACCTGCCACCCCCCAGCTCACACCCCTCAGCCTCCCCCCAGGCGCATAAATCACTCGGCAGCTGTGCCAGGGAACAGGGGAGCCCCTATGAGCACTGCCCCACATTCTAGGGGGGGCTGGAACAGCCAAGAATCCCCCCTTGCCCTCATGTGTGCTGCAGGGGGGCTGTGCCTCTCAACCCTGCCAGCCCAGACGGGTTAATGGGGACAATGCCCCCCCTTTCCACCACACACCTCCCTCACTATTCCAGCTTTCCCAGCCTGTCACGTGCAGTTCCTGCTATCACCCACCCACACTCCACAGCACCTCTGGGGTCCCCAGTGGGGGTGCTGGGCCCCCCCTGTCCCCAGCACTGCAGAGCAGGGCCCCCCCAGCCCCAGCCCTGCTCCCCCACGCCCCGCTGGCGCGGAGGCCGCTTCTGAGAAGCCGTGGGAAAAGCAGCTTTAAAAATACCAGCAGCAAAGCCCCGAGCGTGTCAGGCGGAGGCTGCAGAGGAAGGGGTGGGCGGGAAGGAGACGCTGCAGCTCTGGACACGGAGGTTACGGGGCAAGGGGGCGGGAGGGGACGGCGGGCGGGCGTGCACAGGGGCACACGTGTGCACACGAGTGTGCGTGCACGGAGAGCACCTGGACCTGTCCTGCCTCAGTTTCCCTTCCCATAGCGGCCTGGATGGCCTCATGCCAGGCTGGCAGCCCCATCCTCACTGCTTGGTCCCATCCCAGCTCTGGCCCGTGCATGGAGGCTGCTGGGCCACCCCAGCCCTGCTGCCGCTCTCTGAGCCACTCTAGGGGTACATTTCAACACCAGGTTGGACTCCAAGCACCATTCACCAAACTGTGGGAAGGGGTCCCAGCCGGGTCCTGCTCCCACTGGGCTCCTGAACTGGCTCTTTCACAGCCCCATCCCAGCCCCAGCTCTGCACCCAGGTGTGCCCGGGGGAGCCCCGTGCACCTCCCCGGGGCCCCTTGACGTCAGCCGGGCCCGCGGCCGCCTCCCGCTCCCTCTGACTCACCCCTGCCCTGCCTGACCCTTCTCTGCCAGCAGAAACCAGAGCACCCCAACTGGGCCAGGCCCGCGCTGCCGACGCTTCCCAGCAGCAGCAGCAGCACAACACCCCTCCATCCATCCATACATCCATCCCCACACGCGGGAGTCCCACGGCCCCCCTGCCCATGGCACAGAGCCCACCCGGTCCCCGCGGCGCCCCAGCCCCGGGGCTCCCAGCAGCCGCCCCCACGCCGCTGCCAACCTCCCCTTGCGGCGAAACCAGCCCGCTCCAATGCAAACACGTCCCACCCAGCCGCCCGCTCGGCCGCCCACGCCGGGAGGACCCCGCGTCCCTCCCAGCCGGCTCCGCCGCGGGGGCCGGGACAGCCTCGCCGAGGGGGCTGGAGCCACCAAGCCCCCCCAAAGTCCCGCACTTAGGGGTCCCCTGGGATTCTGCCAAGCCCTGCGGGGCTCAGCTGCACGGTACCGGGCTCGGGGCCCTGCGGGGATGGGGCAAAAGTGTCTCCCAGCTGCTTCTGAGAAACGCCGATGAGTCAGAGAACGCCGCATTCCCGCCTCGCTCCGACGCCCGGCCCCGCGTCACCCCGCACCCCCGGGCCCCCAACTCTGGAGCTGCCCCGATGAGGAGGGCAGCACCCCCAAACAAGCACAAGGAAACCATCCTAGGAGATGCAGATTGGCAAAGGCAAGGCCAGAGCAAGGATGAGGAGGGGAAGCAGGAATTGCCCCCCCAAGCCCCTGAAGGAATTGCCCCCCAAGCCCCTGAAGGAATTGCCCCCCCAAGTCCCAGCTGGGCACAGCTGGGCCTCCCCATCCATCCACCTGTGTTGTGTCTGTGCGAAGGACGGGCAGAGGGACAGAGCCCCCCTGGCCGCGCTCCCCCAGCCCTGGAAGATCAGGATGTGTCATCCCCATCCTCTGTTCTTCCTCCCCCTCAGCACTCCCGGGCAGAGGGACTGGGGGAAGGAAGGCAGAGCCGGCAGCGGGACCCAACGCCTGCCTGCCATCCCTGGAAAGCGGGGGCAGCCGTGTGTAGGGGAGGGAGGAAGGAAGTGCAGGAGCATTTCCAGGAAGCCCCCGTGCCCGGCAGTCACTTCCCCAAAGGCTGGGGAGGGGGTGGCAGCGCCCCGGCCCCCCCTCACCGCCCCCAGAGGAAGCGGCTCAGCTCTCCCCGTGCTCCGGAGGCTGCGTGACGCAGGCAGAGCCCAGCAAAGCATGAATGGGAGGAGTGGTTTCCTGCCCCCCCCTCGCCGCCCCCCAGGTGCTGGCGGTTCCTCCTGCTCAGCCCTGGCTTCCTGAATCACCAACCGGAGGAACCTGCGGTGGGCAGGGAGCTGCGGAGCCGCTTCCCGCAGCCGCTGCCAGAGCGTAGCCCACCCACCCAGCCACCCTCCTCTTCCTCGCTCTGCTTGCTCTGGGGGGGCCACAGCCCAGTGCAAAGGGGGTACCCTGAGCTCCACAAGCTCCTGGCTCCCACCTCACTGCCCACAGCAGAGCAGAGCTGTGCAGCCCCAGCAGAAATATCTGCAGCCCTGAGGGCAGGATGTGTGACCTGCCAGGCCAGGCTGGCAGAACCAGCCCCCTCCCACAGCTCTGGGATGGGGCAACCCCTCCACGGGACCCCCACAGCAGCGTCTGGCACTGGGGATCCACTTAAAGCTCCAGTCTAAGCTTACCCCTAGAGCCCCCACAAGGGGTTAAAGCAGCTCCCAAAAGTCAAGGTCACCCCGGGCAGCCAAGGGCACTGCGGGTCCCTGCGGGCAGGGCAGCCTGGCCTTTGCCACATCCCCACACGGGGGGCACAGCAGAGCCCCACCAGCCCCTTCTCTGAGCCCTGGCACCACACGGGGCTCAGCCCCTTCCCAGAATTCAGGTGATAAAAACGCTCAAAAGAACCCAACCCTTCAAAAACCAGAGCGGCCAGAAAAAGGAAGGAAAGAGTTTCACAGAGCAGCAACAGAGACGGAAAACAAAGGAGCGGGGCCTGCACGGCTGGGGGTAAATTCCACCTTGGCGGCAGGAGCTGCGCACGCACCCACGGCTCTCCCACGGCTCTCCCACCCTGGGAACGCTCCCAGCCCACCACAGAGACCCCCCAGCACTGAGGACATCCCACCCTCTCCAACAACTCCACAGCGATTCAGCCACGGTCCCAGCAACGCCGCCCACTCGGGCCCTTGCATGCCCCGGCACAAGGAGAGGGTCAGAACGCCCCAGCACCGCCAATCTGCACCCCAAGGACGGCTCCAAGGAAAGCAGGGAGATCTCTGGGCGCTGGGCCAGGCTCTGCAGCCCCATGAGCCCCCGAGCCAGCCTCCTTTACACCCACCACAGCTGTGGGGCACATGGCAGCCCGCTCCCTGCCCCCCAACGTGGGCATTTTGGGGGAGCTGCAGCCCCACACCCCCGGGCAGGGCCCTGAGCCGCCCGGCTCTGCCACCAACCAACCTGCGGCGTGACCTTGAGTGAGTCACTTCACCTCCCCGGCTCCCTCCCGGCTTGTTTGGGCTGCCGGCGTGGGACCTCCCCGAGCCCGGCGCTGCTGCCCTGGGTGACGGTGCCCGCCCCGGGCACCACCCTCAGCACTCCCAGCCCTGCTGGAGGTGAAACCTCAGCGAGGAACCAACGCCAAAGCTTTTGGGAGGGGAAGCAAAGCGAGGCCGCAGCTGTCCTTCCTCCCCACCCACCCTCTCTGCCTTTGTCTCCATCCTGCCCCGGCATCCAGCCCCTCACCTGAGTTTCAGTTAAGCTTTCCAGAGCTTGCATCACCGACTGTTCTGGCCTGGACGCCTGGGACTGGAAAAAAAAAAAAAAAAGGAGGAGGGGGGGATTAACGTTACAAATGCAGCAAAGGAGGGGGCGTCCGCAGCAGGAGGGAGGGATGACATGTCACTTCCACTATTTCTACACAAGCCCTGAGAAAGGAGTGAAATACTAATCCTGCTGCCGTGCCCAACCCAGCGCTGCCTCCTCAGCAAGAGCTGGGGCAGCAGAGCCGCGGGGCTGCCAGCACATCACATCCTCATCCTTGCCCGGGGCTTTAATAATAGACAGGGACGAGTGGGAGGGATGGAGGGAGCAGCAGGAAAAGGCCACTCACCATCAAGCCGGCCTCCACGGTGGGCACCAGTGTCAGCTTGCTGCCTTCCACGACCCCCAGGTCCTGCAGTTTGCCAGAGCTGAGGCGGCTGTGGGAGGAGATGCCAAAAGCAGGGTCAGTACAGGTCGGGCAGCTCCCCCAGAGGGTACACACCAGAGGGGGACACCAGCTGCAAGTCTGGGGGACCAACAGCCCCTCAAAGCGCCCCTACCTCAATAATTCCCAGCTTTCAAAGGGAGAAGGGAACCCTGGCACCCCACTGCTCCCGGGGGAGCTCACGGTGTGGGGCACCCCTGCCCTGGGCACGGGGCAGTGCTGAGGGGTCAGAGAGGAGCTGAGCTGTGGGAGGGGGGGTGAGAGCACAGGGTTCATAGCACAGGAAATCTGCCCACCGGGGGGGCGCTTAGAGAGAAGTTGGGACCGGTGTAGGTGGGGGAGGCAGCGCTGGGAAATTGCTCCCCCAGCCCCGCAGATGGATGCGGTGTCCCCGTGTGTCCCCCCCCTCTTCCTCCCTGATCCGGGAAAGACTCTCCAAGTTCCTCCCGGCCCGACCCCACGCGGGCCCCGCTCCACGCGGGGGGTGCGCAGACCCTCGGCCCGGGCCCCCGGCAGACAAAGGCTCCCCCGCCGCCCCCGGCGCTGGG
>JAWWMS010000121.1:1993385-2021033 GCA_035048045.1 Chlorospingus semifuscus
CCCCCCCCCCCGCCCCGCACAGGAATGGGGCCGGGTAGGGGGAGGGGGCGGGAGCCTTTGTGCGGTGCCGAGCCCGGTGCGAGGGGGCCGCCCCCGCGCCCAGCCCCGCTGTGGAGGGCTGGGGACCCCGGGCCTCCCGAGCCGCGCCGAGCCGCCCCCCGTGCCGAGCTGTGCCGAGCCGTACCTCTCTTTGTGCAGCAGCGCCAGACGCTCCTTGGGCACCTTGAGGCGCTGGGACAGCCGCCGCTTCAGCCCCTCCACCGTCTCCTCGGCGGGCACCGAGAGCTCATAGCGGGTGCCGGTGGTGGTGTGGATGTAGAGGTTCATGGGGGGCTCGGGTGGCCCCACCTCGCAGGCGGGAGCCCCGCGGCTGCAGCTCCTGGCGCCGGGCTGCGGGTCCATCCGCCGACCTGCGGGGGCAGCGGCGGTCGGTGTCGGGGGGCGGCGGGGGGATCGGACAAAGGAGGGAGCCGGGCCCGCTCCGCCGCACGCCCGGCGGGACCTACGGGAGCTCCGGCTACGCGCTGAGGCCTCGGGCGGGGGCCGGGAGGAGGCGGCGGGCGGCTGGGAGGGGGGTCCCCAAGCAGGGCTGCACCGGCCGTGCCCTCCGCAGCCCGGGCGGAGAAAATAAAAAATATATATATATATAAAAAAATAAAAAAAATATAAAATCTCCCGTTCTCGCCCCGCTCCAGTGGCTGCCGCGGGAAGGGGGGGTGGTGGAAGCGGCGCTGCCTGCTCCTGCCTGCCGCCTCCTTTCTTTCTGCTCGCCGCCGCTGTGTGCTCGCGGTGCGGGGTGTCTGGGGGCGGGGTGAGGCCCGAGGCCGCGGCGAGGGGCGGGGAGGCCGCCTCGCTCCCCCTTCTCTGGGGCCGGACCCGCCGAACCGGCCGCCGCTCGCGCTGCCGTGGGAGCACCGGGGGGGGAGGGAAGTTACAATGTAGCAACGTCCCGGGGGGCGGGGCCTCGCCCTCATTCACTCCGGCTCCTCCGGCGGCCGCGGGCCAATGGGAGCTCGCCGAGCGCCCAGACATCCGCGCTGGCGGCCAATGGGAGGCGGGCGCAGCTTCCCCACGTGGCCCGGTGGGCGGGGCGGTCCGGCCGGATTCCTCCCGCCCACGCGGCCGCGCAGGCCCCGCCCCGGCCCCGCCCCCCGCGCGCCCTCGCGCCGCGCCTGGAGCCATTCATAATCCCGGCGCACAACAAAGGGGCGCGGGGGGCTCGGGGGTCCGGTCCGGCTCGGTTCCGGTAATACCGGGCCGCCCCTCACTGGGGAGCCCGTGGGCTTGGCGTGCGAGGCGCCACGGAGGGGTGGACGCGGGACACGGGCAGGCGCCGGCCCGGAGCGCCGCGGCGGGGGCGGTGAGCGGCCCCCGCACCGGAGGAGGCCGCGGCGGGAGGTGACTGCCCGCGGGGCCGGGCGGGAGCTGGAGCCCCCGGAGCCGAGTGACGCCGGGACACAGAGGCGGAAAGGGCGGGGGGGGTGGGGGGGGGGAACACGCACAGTCACCCGCGGCCGGTCACACCCGCCCGGTCGCACGCACCCGCCCGGTCACCCTCCCGGTGACGCCGTTACAGCTACGGGGAACTGTCCCGGTGAGGGGTTAAGCCCCCTCTACCCCCCCAGCACGCTCTTGCCCCCCCAGTCCCGCAGCTGCAACCTCCACCCCAGCGGCCCCAGCCCCGCCTGGCGGCTCCCGGGGAGTGGAACGGACACCCCTCAGGCCCGGGGCCCCGTCCCGGCACCCACGGGGGGTTGGGGGGGGCGGGCTATGAGTCAGCAAAGCGCGGGCGCCCTCTGCCGGTCCCGTCGCGCCTCCGGAGCCCGGGGGGGCCGCGGGGGCCGCACCGGCGGCGCGCCGGGGAACCCTTACCGACACACCGGCTGGCCCTTACCGAGCCACCGGGCGGTGCGCCCCAAAGCCGCTGCTCGCCCACCGGGATGGAGAGCCCCTGCCCGGGGAGACCTCCCCACGGAACACCGGGTGTTGGGAGCGAGGCGCCGCTCCCCGGGACGCGGCGGGAGCACCGGGGTTCCGACAGCTGGAGCGGGGAGAACCGATCCCGGTCCCGCTCCCCCGAGGGAGGCAAAGCTCCAGGACACAGAGGGTCCCTGAGGGTGAGCAGAGCTCCCGAACAACCGGAGAGGGGCTCTGCCGTGCGTCCCCTCGGGAGCCCCGGGGAAGTGGGGCCACCCCGCCCGCTCCGGGGAAACAACCGAGTGATCGCGGTCCCGGTCCGCGGATCACCCCCTCATCCCGACCCGGCCCCCACCGGCCCGGCGCGGCTCTACTCACCGAGCACGGCCCCGCGGATCCCGGCGCGGCGGGAGCTCAGCTGCCTCCGGTGGCAGGAAGAGGGAGAGAGACCCCAGAAACGTCCCGGGGGGAGGTGGCGGTGGGTGCGGTGTCACCTCCTGAGCGCTGCAGCCGGTCCGAGCGCAGCCCTGACGCGGAGCTGCCGGGGAGGTGCCCGAAGTTTTATCCCGCACCGCCCGGGGTGGAGCCTGGCGGGGGCAGGGACCGGTCTGGCCTCGGCAACGGCCCCGGCAACGGCCACGGCCCCTGCCCCGGCCGTACCCGCACCTGCTCCCGCGGGGGGTCCCGCTCTTGGCCCCAGGGTCTCAGTTCTGAACGGGGGTCCCAGCCTCTACCCCCCTCATTTCGGATCCCGCTCAGGATCCCGACTCGCCGTGCTCTAATCTCGGTATCAGCACACCGGGGGCGTCTCAGCCCATGCCGGGGTCCCGGCTCTGCGGGACCGTGGGGAGGGGACAGACCGGACACTTCTCCCGTGGGTCAAAGTCAGTCCGTGGGCAGGGAATGGATGGGCTGAGCTCTCCTTGGCAGCCAAGCGTCAAAGCTGCTGCTGCCCGTGGAGACTCTCTGATGTCTAATAACAAGGCTGGACCATTCCTCCCCCAGGGATTCCCTGTGCCCAACCACCCGCTTCCCGACAGGGACACAGAGTTAGGACACACGGGGCTTTAAAGCAAGGGACAAACGGGCTGGTGGGCACCAGTTCCGGGCTGCCAAGGGGCACAAGCTGCTTCCTCCCGGGCCAGCGCCACCCCGCGCACACAGGGAGGGTGCTGGGGAAATGCTGCTGTGACCTCAGGCTGCCTTGCCGGGTCTCTCCTTCGCAGACAATGCCCTGGCACACCAAGACACAAAGCAGCTGGAGATGGGGGAGATCTGGCGGCCAGTCCGCAGTGGGGAGACCCGACCCGTGAGGCTGCAGGAGCCAAGGGGGGACTCTCTGAACCCCCAAAATTCTGCTGCTGTGTCCCTCCCGCCCGGCGTCCTCTGCGGTGTGTGTGCAGATGGCTGGGAGGGAGCGAGGCCACTCGTGCAAGGCAGAGACCAGGCTGGGAGGGAGCCATTGTCGCACAGCCCACGGCCCCCCGCCCGCCCCAGCCCCCTCCGAGCTCTCGGGGGGGAGATGAGCTCAGGCGGCTCCGACTCCGGCTCCTGCCATTGTTGTCCCTGGGAGAGGGGCCGGGGCAGGGATGCGCCATTGTTCTCCCCGGGAGCTGCGAAGCCGCCCCTAGGGGGGCCACATCCCCAGCTGGCCCTGGAGCTGCGAGGAGAGGGGACAGCCAGGGCCACAGGTTTGGCCGTGCCACAGCTCAGGAGGGGCCGTGGTGGGGACAAGGTGACACACCAGAGCCACTCCTGCAGGCAGCAGGGTCTGCTCCCAGCCCTGATCCATGGGGAGGGACAAGGTGTCACACCAGAGCCACTCCTGCAGGGATCAGGGTCTGCTCCCAGTCCTCATCCGTGGGGAGGGACAAGGGGACATTGTGGCCATGGCTGGGAGTGCGGCCTGCTTGGGTTCTTTGGCAAAGCAGCCCAAGGGCAGAGCATCTCCCCACATCCTGGCAGCCCTGAAGAGCCCCTTTCCCTCCTCACACGGCTCCAGCTCCTTCCTGGGAGGAAGCTCCATCTCCTCCGGCAATCCCATGACTCCAGGAGCTGGTGCTTTAGGAAGTGTGTGCACATTTCAGCATGGTTGAAGGTATCTGGAGCCTCCAGAGACACAAGCTGGGAGATCCCAGGATTCCCAGCAGCCTGGATTTTATGTGTTTAGTTTATTGTGTTGCCCTGGGAATAAATCGTTAAAGATTACAGGCAGACTCGGGCATAATTGCTGCACGGCATCCGAGGCTCCCGCGTCTCCAGAGGGAGCGTTCTCCAAACCCCGCACGGCTGAGCAGGTCGGGGAGAGACGATCCGACGAGCAAATACCTACACAAATCCCGCTGCAGGCCACACGCAGCTCCCGCAATCCTCTTAGCTAACCTGGGCGCTGGGATTAGCCCCCGCCGGCGCTCACGCAGCCGGGAGGGCGGCGCGGCCACGGGCTGGACGAGAGGGGCTTACCCGGGTCCCGCCGGGACAGGGACACTTCCCACGGGCCCCGGTGGCACGGCAGAGCCAGGGCAGCACCGTGGTGGTATTGGATCCTTTGTGTCCTGCCAGCCCCAGCTCCAGCTGGGAGCCCCGAATCTTTTGGAGGTTGGTTCTTGGAAGTTTTCTCCCTCGAAGGAAGGGAATTCCCAGCCCTCTTTTCTTCGGGGAAATCCCCCACCAGCCCCCGGGCAGCAGCTTTTCTCTTTTCTCTCTCTTTCCACACCCCCCTCAACCTTTTGGGCTGGATTCTTGGCTGATTCCACAGCTTTGGCAAACGGGGGATTTTTATCGCAGCTCTCTGCATTCCACTCGCAGGCGCGGGGTCATGGGATTAGGGCAGAGCTGACTCCGGCTCCGGAGCAGACACAGGAGGGGAGAGGAGAGGAGAGGAGGCGTTTCTCACTCCTGTGGCTGCAGAAGCCGCCGGGCTGCAGCCTGGGGGGGAACCCAGGTGGGACGGGGATCCTTTCCCTCCGCTTGGAGAGGGAAGGGGAGCGATCCCGTGGCTTCCAAGGTGCCCGGCTGGGGCCTCGCACGGAGCTGCGGCAGCCAGTGGGAGCTGGGAGCGTTCCCAGGGCGCGGGGCCAGCGGCCGAGATCATGCGGGGCACACCCGGCAGGAGGGTGCAGCACAACCACGGCACCTCCACCCGCCCGGCCCGGCCCTGCCCGGCCCACCAGGGTGGGAGCGGTACCGGCATGAGGGTCCCGGGGGTCCCGGGGGTCCCGAGCGGCTCAGCCTCGCTCACGGTGGCAGCGGTGACTCAGCCTCGGGCGTGCTCAGGTGAGCCAGCGCTGCTGCTGGGAGTGAGGAGCTGCTGATTCCACCCTCCCATCACAACTCCCGGCGGAGCCCCCCAACCCTGCGGGCTCGGGGTGGCCTCGGGACGGGCGCGGGTGTCCTTGGGCAGGACGGCGGTGCCTGTGCCGGTGACGCTGGCGGGGCTGTAAACACCCAGGCGTGTCCTTAGAAACACACAACCGGCTCTGTGTGTTCCCAGCTCTCGGGGACGTGTCCTGGTGGCCTTTGGCAGAGTGTCCGGGCGTCACAGCCTGGGGACACTCCAGCTGCCAGCCCGAGCCCTGCCTGGCCTCGCTTGCCGTGCCCTGGCTCTGGGGCACCCCACACTCGCAGAGCTCTGCCCCCCACCCTGGCCTCGGGCCTGGGGTGAAATCACCCCTGGAGTGACTCAGGGTGAGCATACAGTGAGCAGGGGGACCCCAGCACAGGGCAGACCCCAGGGTGACTCAGCTGAGGCTGGGGGGAGTCACCAGAGCCCTCACCCACCTGGCCCTGGGCCCGGGAAGGATGGCGAATCCCTCTGCATTTAGCAGCACCCAGGTGTGCAGCCATACTTGGCTGTGCTGGGCCGTGGCCCCGCTGCCATGAGGTCAGCCCTGGCTATTCTGGGCTCTTTGAGCTCACGGGCCCCTTCAGGACGCTGAACTCCAGCTCCTGCTCCCATCCCAGTGGCTCCCAGCCCCCAGCCTCAATGCCTCCCTTCCCGTGGCCCCCTGAGCTGGGGGCAGGCAGAGCTGTGGGCCCCAGCCCTGCTTCAGCTTGGAGTTGTGATGGGATGAGCAGGGGAACCCATTCCTGCCCACCTCCTGTCCTGCTTCATGCCCCAGCTCTGCCTCTGTCCCTGTTCCTCTGCAGCCCCCCAGCCCTGTGCTACTGTGACAATTTTGGCAATGGCAGAATTTGGGTTAGGAGAGGTCCTGCCAGCTTGTGCCCACCCTCCCCTGGGCATGGCCCTCACAGTCCCCCGAGACCCCCCAAAAGGGCAGAACTCAGCTGCTGTGCCTGGGGAGCCCTGGAAACACAGGTAGGAAATTATCAAGGTGAGAAGGGGCACCCAGGGCACAGACCCTGCCCACTGTGGCCAAGAGGCAGCAGAGCCCTGAGCCCCCACACCCCCCGTGCCCCCCATGCCCCCACACCCCTCTGTCAGTGCCAGAGGCTGTTTCCCAGACTCTGCCACATTTCTTGGTTTGTTTTAAATCCCAGCTCCAGGAGTCAGCCGACAGCTCAGCTGCTGCTGGTGGTGTTATTATTGTTGTTATTATCATTATTATTATTATTATTATAAATGCTCAAGCGAGTTGCCAGCCTTGGGGAGGGGAAGGACTCAGGATTTTGGGAGCCTCCTTGGATACACACTGAACCTTGTTCCTGGGGTGACCCAGCCTTGGAAACCCGAGGGAAAGTAACTCCCTATTCCACCGTATGCAATCCCATTCCACCCTATCCCAACCCATCCCCATCCCACTCCAGCCCTCTGATCTCACCGTGAGGCGTCATCCCTGCTCCTGGGAATGCACACAGGGTGGCAGAACCGTGTGGGGTGGATCCAGAGCTGGGGGTGATGCCAGCAGGGGATAAGGGGAGCAAGGGGGGCATGGGGTGGGTGTCCCCCGTGTGCTGACACACTCACCCTGTGTGTTCACACACTCAGCACCGCGGCATTCCCGCCCCGCTCCTGCCCCCGGCTCCCCTCGGAGCCGCCTCAGGAATGCGGGAACCTCACCCGGGCGGGGATGAGGGCACCTCCCCACCCTCCATCGCCCTGGCAGCCCCCCAGCCCAGCCCGGCACGGGGCAGACACAGCCCTGGTGTGGGCGCAGTGCCCTCGCTGCCCTCCAGCAGGGCTGGCACCCCCTTGACCCCCCAAAAGCGGGAAGGAGGAACAGGATCCATGCAGGCAGGATGTGCCCCAGGAAAGCCCGACTCGGGCGGGATGGGGACGGGAGGAGGCATTTCCTCCTGGCCTTGTCCTTTCACACACGAGTTCACCTCCTCACGCTTGTGCTCAGACACGGCCCAGGAGCTCCGTGTGCGCTCCCACTGCCGGGGCTCGCTGGGCCCGGTGGGCGCTGCCCTCCCAGCCACGCTCCCACACCCACGGTACCTCCTCCCTTCCCGGCCCCCCGCGCTCCCCCGCGGCCGCAGTTCCTGTTTACGGTGATGGAGCCGCCTGCTCGGCCCTCCCGACACCTCGTGGGGAGTTACCGGGCATCGCCGCCGCCTGTCCCGTGCCTGGCACCGGCGCTGATGGGTTCCCGGTTATGCGGGATCACCCCGCGGATGCGAGACCATTCTGGGAACAGCAGCAGGAAATCCTGACTGGGAAAAGAGCTGTGTGGCATCAGCATGGGTTGGGAGGCACGAATCTGCTGTGTGTGGAGTGTGGGTGCCCCTGCCTGGCACTGCCACACTCTGTGTCTGGAGCAGGGCACCATGCCCAGGTGGGGGCTCAAGGGAGGTTCCAGGTGTGCCCCAGGGGAGCCGAGGGAGGAATCCAGCACCCACTGTGCCACATTCCCCAGCGCTGTGAGGAGCCGGGCTCAGCTCATCCCAGCGCCCGACCGACCTGTGGGGAAACTGAGGCACCAGCTGGGGAAGTGACTCACCTGCACCGTGGCCTCTAAATGCACTGCTCCGATTAGATAATGGGCGGAAGGATCACAGGGAGCCCCGACAGCCTCTCATTAAACCTTGGGCTCCCCGAAGAGCCTTCAGCTCCATCGGAGGCCGCGGCCACCTGGGCCGGTGCTGGCCCTGCCCAGAACCCACCCACTCACATCCGCAGGCGCTGCAGCACCTCACATCTGTCCCTGCCGGAGGGTTCCTGCTCACAGGAGATGCTGCCCCTCCCAGAAGCCCGCAGGAGCTGGGGGGAGGCATTTTGCAGCCTTGCACCTTTGGGGTGCCATACCTGGGACACAGGGGCTGCAGCCAGCCGGGGTCGGGGCCCATCTGCCAAGAGAGGATGTGGGGCCGGACGGGGGACACAATGTGGGGAAGTGAGAAGGGGACAGCAGGGACAGGGACAGCAGGGACGGGGACATCCCGTCGGCACAAGCGGGCTCACAGCCCCTCCAGCCCTCAGAGCTCCCCCCGGAGCTCCGACTCCTCCAGGTCCCCTGGTGCTCCCTTCTCCTGCACCTGCCTGGCCCGGGGGGCCCTGCCTGCAGCGGCCTGTCCGAGACGCGCAGGAGCTGGTTGGGCCGGGCAGGTGTCGGGTGGGAGCGGGGTCCGCTCAGCCCACACAGGTGTGGCCGCGCCGGCTGCGGCAGCAGCGAAGCTCCGCGCCCGGCTGGCCAAGTCTTGCTGGGTGGCAGGAGCCTCCCGCGCCGCTCGCAGCCCGGGGCGGGCGGGCACACCCCGTCATTAGCCCAGCTGCCGGCGCTGCCCGGGCAGGGAGGGGGCGGCAGGGCCGGCACGGCCTGCTGGGGATGGGGATGAGGATGAGGATGGTGCGAAGGCATTGCCCACCAGCGCCTGGCCCTCCCCTCCGTGCGTGGGACCCTGCGGGGGCACCCCCGCGCCCCATGGATGCCCCTGACGCGTGGGGGAGGCAGCCGGGGTCAGGCCCAGCAGCTGCTCGGGCCGTGCGCTGCGGGCCCGCAGTGCACAATGACCCCATTGAGGTCCCGCGGGGCGGGGGGAACACCCAAGGTGGCGGTGGCAGAAGTGACTCCAGTGTCAGCCTCAATCCTGCTATTTACACCCGGCGGAGGGGCGGCCTTGGAGGGCATGGGGATGGAAGCGCTGCCGACCCCTCCCTGCCCCATGCCAGGGCATCCCGGAGGGCAGCGCCCCCGGCCCCCCGGCTTTCCCTCCCCGCCCCACGGCCCAGCCCGGCGCCAGCCCTGCCAGGAAGAGCCCCAGCGCCGGGACCAGCTGCAGCCGCTTCCTCCCGGCCCCGCCAGGAACTGGGGAGCCCGCAGGGGCTCCGAGCCCCCGGCTGCAGCCGAGCTAAAGGGAACCGAGCGGCTTTGGAGCCCCAGGGCTCGCGGGGGGCTTGCAGCAGGCACCTGGGTGCTGGATGCCAGGATCCAGCTGGGAGCTCCTTTGGAACCTCCCAGCTTTACCAAGGGCGAAGTCCCGGCACATCAAAGGCGGGCGGAGGCAGCGGGAGCCGGGGCAGGAGCCTTTGGTCGCTGCCAGCGCCCGGCTCCGCCGCCCCACGGAGCTCCCACCGCCCCGCACCGGGGGCACCGGGGTCCGGGGTCGTGCCCCCCTCCGCGGCGTGGCGCCCAGCCCATCGCTGTGGCAACCGCCAGCAGCTCCGGGTGTATTTTCTGCACCAGGGCCACTGTGGGAACCTGGACGGATGCCACCTCATTCCGCTGGGCTCTCTGGGCCGCCTTTGTAGCCGGCATCGAGCCCAGCTGGCAGCGGCTTCCTCCCCAGGCTCCCGCTGCCCCTCGCGGGTCACGGCCCTGGCCGGGAGCCGCTGGGAGGGGGCTCTGCTGGAACCCCCCCGGCCCCCTCCGGCTTTGGGCCACCTCCAGCAGAGCCATGAGGCCTCCAAGGCCGCCCTGAGCGAGGGCCGTGCCCGTGGCCCCGGGGAACGAGCCCATGCCAAGGCACCTGGGACCCGCAGGGCAAAGCCTGACCCCACCGCTCCCTGCCTGACCCCGGCAGCTCTCAGGGGTGGAATCGCCAAGCACAGCAGCACAATCTGAGATTCCCATGTCCCGTTCCCACTCTCCCCAGACTTCCAGTGCCTCAGTTTCCCCACGAGAGAACGCGCCCCGGGCCAAGGTTTGCTGCGTGGCCGGTGTGGCACTGCTGGCCCCGGAGCACCGTGACAATCTCTGTCGTGCTGGCTGCAGCACCCGCCCTCCTCAACGCCCTCCGGTGCTCGGGATTTTCGGGGTGAGGCCGCTGGGGCTGCGCTCCCCACGGGCAGGGCACCCCCAGAACCGGGACCGAGGGGCCCCACCGGGACAGATCCCAGTGCCAGAGCCCGAAGCAGGTCCCGCTCCTCCCCACAGGGTTTTCCCTGAGCTGTGCCACGCTCCCTCCGCGGGGCCACGTGCGTGGGAGGGAATCGGAAAAGGAGCATTTTCCAGAGCTGGAAACCCAGAGGAAAAAGGCTGCCGGCCGGAATGATTAACGCGGCCGGGTTAATCATTATACAGCAGCACCCGCTCCCCCCCTCCCCGTGCTAAGGAAGCTGTGAGGATTCGGCCTTCGAGCTGCCCAAGGGCGGCGTGGCCCAAGGACGCTCCGGGCTGTGCTCGCAGCGTGTGGAGCCTCCGCTGACCTTCCCACGCCGGGGCCAGCGGCAGCACAGAATCCGTGTAGGCAGGAGGGGCCAGGTCTGCAGAGCCCCCGGGACAAGCAGGGAACTGCCCGGCACCCCAAAGGGGGTCCCCAAACTCCAGGGAGCTGCTGGAACATCCTGCAGCTCGCTGGCAGTGAGAGGGATGGGGACAACCTCTGTACCCCCAGGGTGGGCACAGATGGGGTACAGAGACAGGCGGGATCCATCCCCAACGCGCCGAGGTTTGGGCAGGGAAAGGGGCGGCTCTGCCGGCTGAGTCAGCCCGGAGGGAGCGGGGCTTCCTGGGGCTGCGGTGGGGTTTGGGGTTGTTTTTCCTGCAGAGAGAGAGAGAGAGGAGAGCTGGAACCTTTCGCCTGCATTCGGGACTGGGTGGGACGGGGAAATGCCACGCGGCCAAACGCAGGGATTGCCGCCAGCACCGGGAGATTTGGCCTGGCAGAACCCGGCCCGTCTCGGAAATCATCCCCCGGAGAAGCGACGCCGCCGGCAGAATCCGTGATGCTTCACTTTCCGAGCGCTGCCGGCCCCGCTCCCCACCCTCCATCTGGCAGCAGAGGATGCGAGTCATGGGAGAGAGAGCCCTGCGTGGAAAGGGAGGAGGGGGGACAACACCAGCCCTCCTCCCCCGCTCCCACCGCGTTCCGGGCAGCCCTTCCCTCTCACACCCACCACGCCCCAGCCCAAAGCCGGAGACAAACAGGTCCTGGGGATAACTCCAGCACATCGCCCATGCTGCCGGTCCTGCAGGGCCCCAGCAGGGGCAGGGACCCCAAGGCAGGGGCACCTCGGCACCCATCACCCCAAAAAGAGGCAGAAAGCACAGATGGAGGCTGCTGTGCCCCTGGGCAGGTGCCAGCACTCCAGGAACAGGAACATGCCACACTGGTGTCACAATCCAGGCTGGTGTGGGGGCAGGGGAGAGGAGGGTGACCTGCTGAATCACACCATGATCCACAGCAGAACTGTCCCCCACCTCCCTGCCAGCCCCCAGGCTGGGCTCATCCCTGCAGCACCTGCACAGAGAGCAGGGAGCAGGAAAGGGCTTTGCCTCTGGAACAGCCACAGCTGCACATCCCCTGCACCCAGCCAGGCCATTTTTGTGGCATCCAGCAGGACGTGACCGATGGTGCCTCTGGCATGGGCAGTGGGAGCCAGGGGAGGAGGAGAACGTGGCTCTGCAGAGCCAGATAATGAGCAGGGAGGGGAAGGGCTGGAGGCAGAGGGGCTCAGAGCTGAGGCTGCAGCGAGCAGGCTGGCCTGGGAGTGTGGAGGAGCACAGGCATCCACCCACACAGGCCCTGCACCCCCAAAAGTGCACAGGCATCCACCCACACAGGCCCTGCACCCCCAAAAGTGCACAGGCATCCACCCACACAGACCCTGCACCTCCAAAAGTGCACAGGCATCCACCCACACAGACCCTGCACCTCCAAAAGTGCAGCTCAGGGTCAGCAGGGCTATGATGCTGCCAGCCAGGCACCCACAGTCCCTGTCCAGTCCTGGCTCAAGACAAAACCTTGTCCGTGCATCCATGGGTGCCTGGACATGGAAGGGTCACCAATTGCTCCCCCCAAATGCAGCCTACAAGTCCCAGCAGCTATCAGGCTGTGGAGCACCCAGCCAAGGGCAGCTGAGAGGGGGCAGGACCGGATCCCTGGGCCCCCCCAGCTCCCCTGGCGCTGGCGGGAGGCAGTGGGAAGAGCTGGTGAGAGGACGCTGACGGAGACACTTTTTTCCCAGTCCTAAAAATAGCAGCTGGCCGTTTCCCCAGCTTCCCGGCCTCGCCAACGCTCTTCCATTAGATGAAAAACCCGAGGCAGCCACCTTCCGTCAGCACGGCTGCGTGTGCTGGGGGAGGCTCACGCAGCCAAAATAGCAGCTGGGGACAGAGAGGGGCAGCGGGAGAGGGAAGGGAGCTGCCCGGCCCCAGTAATTCCCAAGATGTTTTAATTAGTACAGCTCTGAGTCTTCTGAAGCTTTGCTTATGCTCAGTGCAATGTCTGACCTTTAAGAAAAAAAAAAAAAAAAAGGGAATGAGAGGGGAAGGGGAAAAGGCACCGGAGCAGCTCAGGAGCTGGAAGTCGGCTGAGCTTCAAATAGGCTCCGCGTCAGGCACTCGGAGGCTTTTAATAAGCCACAGAGTGAGAAATTTAACACCACAGGCTCTATTTTTGATCACTTGTGAAGGGGGGGGAGAGAGAGAAAGACAGAGTGAGCGAGAGGAGGGGGAGGAGGTGGTGGTGAGAAGAGGAGGCAGCCAAGATTACATCCTGGGTGGCAGTGCCCAAAATAGCCGTGCCCTGCTCCGAGCGCAGAGCGGGAGGCTGGAGTGGCAAGCACTGACCTCACAGGCAGCCAACACAGCTCCCCAGGCTGGAACACCGCAGGGAAAAGGGGATTAGAGGCACGCAGAGGGAGGGACGGAAGCTCTGCACAGCAGTGGAAACCCCAAATCCCTCTGGAAAGGCGTGGGAGGGTGGCATGGAGCGAGGGGCCAGGCAGCAGCTGGTGCAGCAGGACACACGGCAGGACACACATCCCTGGCACAGGCAGAGCTGTCCCATGCCCAAGCCCACCCCTTCCTAGCAGCGCTGCAGCCCAGTGAACCTTTCCTGCTTCTCTGGGCTGTGAGGAGCCCTGAGGAACCCCAGGTGGCCTCCTCAGACAGGGAGCACCAAGCTCAGCAGAGCAGCTCCAGCCATCCCCAGCACGAACGGAAGCAGGAAAAAATTCCACCATGCACAGCATCTGCTTCCCTCTCCAGGCCAAGCCCATCTCCAGGAGCAGGGGAAGTGCCACTGGCAGCAGCAGGGGATGGGGCAGAGCCCAGCAGCTGCTGTCCAGCTGTGGGAAGCTCCCTGCTGTGCCAGTGTGGATTCCTGAGGCTGAGGCAGAGCCAGTGCTGGGACAGGGCGGCTCTGGAACAGATCTGTGCTGCTGAAATCCTGCAGTCCAAGTGGTTACTGGAGGTGGCTGGAGCACGGGGAAGGATTATAAATCTGTCTGATGAACCTCCCAGGGGTGAGTCTCCCCAGCCAAACCCCAGGGCAGTGCTGGTGACCCCTTCCCAGGGTGAATCTGCCTCGGGGCAGGAGCTGGGAACTGCTCCTGGCTCCAGCTGCAATTGCTGCCTGGGAAGAAGGCAATGTGCCACAAGAGGGGGTCACATTTCCTTTTAATTGATCAGAACCATTTCTCCACCTCCATTTGTCCTGCTCCATCTGTACAGCTGGGGAGTAGAACAAGGACAGGCTGGGAATTCTGCATCCACAGTGGGATTCCTGCAAAACACAAAGTGGAGTCAGGTTAGTGTGGGGTGGGCTTGGCTGGGCTGCAGATCCCAACCCCAGGGCTTGGCCCCACTCCAGCTGTGCAACTGCTGTGAGTAAACACGAGTTCTGCAGGACCAAAGAGCACCTGGATCAGAGATCAGGAGAGAGCAGGAGCTGCTGCCCTCCTGTGCTCCAGGCTGAGCCCGTTGGAGGCTGCCAGTGACTCACAGCCCTGCTCAGCACACACTGCTGCAATTCCTGGCTGCCAGCACGTGGGAAGGGAAGGGATGAGGCACAGTCTGTGCAGGGCAGAGCAAAAAGAGGCCACAAGGTAAGAGCCTGGCCTCACCTCCCCTGAGAATGAAGCTGTTTGTCTTTAGTGGGAGTGTGTGTGGCAGAGATCACACGCTGTGGGGCCCAGGGGAACCAGTGAGGCCCCAGCAGTGACCACAGCTCCCAGTCTGTCCCAGCACCGTCCACCCACCCTTATCAGGGCTGAACTCCAGTGTCACAGCTGGGCTGGACCCCACAGTGCCACAGCCCAAGCCCAGGCCCCACTGCCACCAACAGCCTCAGGTCAGCTCTGGGCTGGGGACCCCCATGAGCCCCCCCAGAGCTGAGGCCTGACCTTGGCAAGGGACAGCTGTGCTCACTGCTCCCCAAAAGCAAGGCAGATCCCCTCACCCAGCCCAGCAGGCCCTAGAGCAGGGCTGGATGCTCAGCCAAGCTGAATCTCACCTGGATTTACTCCAGAGCCTTCACCAGGGCTTCGTTAGCTTCTACCTTAATCTGAGCTTCTGCTTTAGCAGCTTCATCAGACGCTGCTGCCATCTCTGACACAGCTTTCTCCAGGTTGGATTTTGCAGTCTGGACATGAGGGCAGAAAGAATGTGTGTCAATGGGGACACTGCAGGAGAAGGGACTGTCCTTCCCTCCCTCCTCTGCAGCCACTGGTCCTTCATGTGGATGCCAAGGACCCACTGACTTGGGAGCCTCACAGAGCTACAGACACAGCTGTGCTGGCCCCAGACACCTTATCAGCAGGGAAAAGCTGTTCTGGAGGTGAGGACAAGGTCAGTGTCTGTCCAAGGGGTGGGAAATGGTGTAAGATTTGTGACTGCAGAGGTCCCTCTCTCCAGAGTTCACCAAGGAGGAGCCCCAAGCCTCTGATCCCAAAATGTAGTGGGGGTGCTGACACAACCCTGGGTTCTGGGCTCAAGGACCCCAGAGCACAGCAGGGGAGCAATTTCCCCACCAGGGTGGGTGAAATCTCTGGGTACTCACAGCCAGGTCCAGCATGTCCATGGTCACTGCCTCCTCTGCCAGCACCTGCACCGTGGAGTCGGCGTGGACAGTGACAGAGCCACTGCTCACTGTGAGGCACAACATGGGGTGTGGCTCAGCCAGGGGGTTCAGCCCTGCCATCCCCACCACCCTTCCCCACAACAAACCCTCAGCCCCCTCCTGGCACAGTTCCAGCATTCAGGGACTCAGCTCCCGCCCCATAGCAAGCTGGAGAAGGGGATGCACCCAGAAAACCTGAGCAGAACCAAGACCTGATCCCAGCCCACGGCTCCCAGATCAGCTCCCAGCAGGCTGGGAAAGCAGAAATCCCTGGAAGTGCACCAGGCCACACCTGGATGGGCAGAGCCTGCCTTGTGAAAGCACCAAGAACACCAACCCCACGCACACCTTTCCTCCCCAGCCCCTCCTGCCTCGCTTACCAAAGTACTTGGTGGCCGTCCCATCCTCAGCGTGGACTGTGACAACGCCCGGCCGGAGCACCTGGAGCGTGGGGACGTGGGATGCCAGGATGCCAAAGGAGCCCGTCAGCGTGGGCACATCCACCTGCTTCACGTTGGCACCATTGTAGAACACCTGCATGGACGGAGAGGACAAAAAAAAAAGCACAGTTACCAGGGATGGGGGGGATGGAGAGCCCATCCCAAGGGAGCAGCCCAGCTCCTGGCAGGTTCAGGGTGTGCCCAGGACAGGCTGCACCCGCACAGGGTGGGTGCAGAGCCGGGCTCCAGAGCACAGCTCCTGGCAGAGGCACTGGGGAAGCGTTCCCAGCTGCCAGGGGCACGGCGGGGAGGCGGCACATGGAGACACCGAGTCGGGAGTGGGCGAGAGGCGCCGGCACAGCCTGGGAAGCGCGTGGGGAGCTCTGAGCCGCCGTCCCCGCTGCGGCCCACGCTGCCGGGCTGTCCCTGTCCCCAGCGCCCTGCCCCGGGGCCAGCCTGGCAGGCACGGCGGGGGCGGACCGGCCGCGTCCCGCTCCAGGCCGGGCACAGCGGGTCCGGCAGCGCGGCTGGAAGGGCTGGGGCGGCCCCGGGCGGGAACGGGAGCGCTGCGGCGGGGACCGAGCGCCCGGGCAGGCGGGCAAGGCCCGAGGTCAGGGCCAAGGTCAGCCCGGGGACAGCCCGGGGACAGCCCGGCCGTGCCCAGAGAGCCGCGGAGCTCCCGGGAGCGGAGAGCCCCGCGGGGGCGGCAGCACCGCCCGCGGCCCGCCCGCCCCGAGCCCTCAGGACACACCGGGCGAGGCGGGGGCGGGGGCACCGGGAGCGGGGCCGCGGCGGGCATACCTGTGTGGGTGAGGCGAAGGTGAAGGCCATGGCAGCGGGGCCGCCGGCGGCGGGATCGGCATAGCCGCGGGTGGGCGGCAGCGGCAGCGAGGGGCGGGCGAGGCGGAGGAAGCGGCGGGCGCAGAACATCGCGGCCATGGCGGCGGCGGCGGCGGCAGCGGCGGCGGCGCGGGGCAGGCCGGGACGGCAGCGGACCACAGCTCCCGACGTGCCCCGCGCGCCACCCGGCGGAGGAAAAGCACGCAGCAACGCATGGCCTTATGGGAGTTGTAGTCTCTCCCCCTTGCCCGCCGAGTGCCGTGGTGCTGGGCGGGGGGGCCCGCTCCGCCTCCGCACCGAGGGGCAGCCGCGGCCCCGGGCCCGGTCCGGCCGTGCCCCAGCGGCGCGGGGGGCTCCGGGGCACGGGTGGGCACGGGGATGCAGGCAGGAGAGGCGCAGGCAGGGATGCAGATAGGGATGCAGGCAGGGATGCAGGCAGGGGTGGTGTAGGCAAGGCTGGTGCAGGCAGGGATGCAAGAAGGAGTGATGCCAGGGCTGGAGCAGGCAGCGGTGTAGTCAGGGCTGGGACAGGCAGGGATAAAAGCAGCGGTGCAGGCAGAGGTGCGGGAAGGACTCACAGACAGGACTCACAGACAGGACTGCGGGGCGGGCAGGGGAGCCGGGGGAACGGGCAGGGGAGCGGGGGAACGGGCAGGGGAGCCGGGGGAACGGGCAGGGGGTACGGGCAGGGCTGGTGCAGGCAGGGCTGGGGCAGCCCCTGTCCCCACGTGACGCCCGCGCCGCGCGGGGGCGGCTCCGGTTCATTCATAAATCCCGGGGCCGCCCCGCCGCACCGAGCGCAGCGGCGGCGATGGAGCCCCGGTCTCGGTTGTAGGTGAGTGTCTGGTTCCGGCGCCTCGCGACAGCGCCTATCGCGACATAGGGAGCCGGCACGGCCGAGGGGAAACCAGACCATCACTCCCTATCGCGCGTAGAGGTCCCGGGGGCTCCTGCCTCGCTGTCACAGCGCTGTCACCAGCTCTGCCTGCATCCCTTATTCCTGTCCCACATCCCTGCTCGCATCTCTCATCGCTCATCCTCCATCCCTATCTCCATCCATGCCCCACATTCCTGCCAGCATCCCGCATCCCTGCCTGCATCCCGCATCCCTGCCTGAATCCCCGCCCCACATCCCTGACCGCATCCCTGTCACCGGGCTGGGGCAGAGCGGGTCCCCCCCACGCCCCCAGCCCAGCCGCGGTCCAGCCGGTCCCCATGGGTCGCACACACGCGTGGGGTGCAGCCCCGGCCCGCCCCCCGCACCCCTTCCCACGTGCGGAGGCGCGGCAGCACCGGCATCCCCCAGCCCCGAGCCCCCGCCCCGGGCTCTGGCGGCCACCGCGGGTCCCGCCCCGTGTCCCCCCCGGGGGGGACAGCTCGGGGACCGGCCCCCTCCTCCAGACAATGGCCGTCCTGTTCCTGTCGGGTCGCCATGGAGACGGGATTCCTCCATGATGGGGAACAGCAGGGACATTCTTCCCGCTCCCCCCGCCTCGGGCCTGAGGCTGCCCCGCAGGGATCCCGCCCGGGGGGCGCCCGTCCCGCCTGGAGCCGCAGCCCCCTCGCCCGGGGTCCCCCCATGTGCAGGACCCCCCTCACCCCCTAAGCCTTTCTCGGGGGTCTCAGGGTGGGTCCCCTCACCTCGTGCTGCGTCCCACCAGCTTGGAGAGGCGTGAGGGGCGGTGCAGGCAGGGAGTTCTCTGCCTTGGGAGCCCCCCAACACCCCGATATCCCTCCAAGGGGCTGATACCCCGACCTGTGACAGGGCTGCCCTCAGCCATCACTGTCCCTCGCTGCCAGCTGCGACACGGCCACGAGTGACAGTCCCCACCCCTTCACGGGCTCCATTCACATTTTTCACTGACCTAATTCTGAGCGGCTTCCAAGCGCCCACCCCTGCCAAATCCGGGGGTCCTCGACACAGCATCACCCACCCAGCCCCGGAGGGACACACAGACAGGGACACACGGACAGGGACACACAGAGGGACACATGGAGGGGACACAGGGAGGGGACACAAGGAGGGATACATGGAGGGGGACACACAGAGGGGACACAAGGAGGGGACACATGGAGGGGGACACATAGAGGGGACACAAGGAGGGGACACATGGAGGGACACACGAGGGGACACACGAGGGGACACACGGAGTGGGACACACGGAGGGATACATGGAGGGGACCCACGGAGGGACAAACGGAGGGGGACACATAGAGGGACACACGGACAGGGACACACGGACGGGGACACACGGAGGGGACACAAGGTGGGACACACGGCCTCGCAGAGGGAGCTGGAGCTCGGAAGCCCCCGGGAATGGGGGGACAGACACGCGGGAGGGTGATGAGGTCCCCGCCGTGTCCCCAAAGGCCGCGCAGGAGGTGAGTGGGACCCCATCCCGGCGGCTCTCGGTACTCAGGAGCTCAGGGCCCCCCCGGCCCCTCGGTGTCCGCCCCCCGCGGGCAGCCCGGTGACGGAGCCGCTCTCGGGATGACTCACGAGCGTCACCCGTCGCGCTCCGGCGACACCCACGCCACGAGCTGTGGGGCGGCCGCTGCCCCCCGTCCCTGCCGGGAGCCCCAGCGCGGCTCCCCCCGAGCTCCCGCGGGCAGGGCTCCCCCAAGGGGGCTGCGTTTGTCCCCCGCGGGCGGCAGCGCGGTGTCATCCCGGATCTGGGGCAAGGATTTCACCCCCCGGGCCAGCTCTGGCCACCGGCACTGGCCACGGTTTGGGGGTTCCGGCCCCAGCCGGGCGTGGGGACCGTGGGCGCTCCTCGCGGGGCCGGGGGTGGTGCCCACGCGAGTCCGGAGGCTCAGGGGGTCCCTGGGGAGGGGCAGCGGTTCTGCCCTCGCCTCCCCATCCCTCCATCCGTCCATCCCTGCTTCGCTCCTGACCACACCCTCCATCCCTTCATCCTTCCCCTGAGCACACCCTCCCTTCATCCCTCCATCCCGGTCCCTCCCTCCATCTCTCCATCCCGGTCCCTCCCTCCCGGTCCCTCCCGGCAGCTCCGCACCGCGGTGCCGGGCAGGGGCCGGGCAGGAGCCGCCGCCGCCGCCCCCGGCCCGGCCCCACCGTCCCGGCCGGTGCCTCCCGCCGTCTCCCCCCGCCCCAGGACACGCTCGGGCCGGGACGGACCATGAGCGATGACCCAACACCCTGGGACAACGCGACCGAGAGCGCCACGGTGAGTGCTGCTGTCCCTGCCTGCCCTGCCTGCCTCGGGCGCCCCGAGCCGAGCCGCCAGCCCGGGGGTCCCGCGGGACGGGGGGGGATTCATGTCCGGAGCTGTGGGATTCTCATGGGAGGGGGATTCATGTCCGGAGCTGTGGGATTCTCATGGGAGGGGGGGATTCATGTCCGGAGCTGTGGGGTTCTCATGGCAGGGGGGGATTCATGTCCGGAGCTGTGGGATTCTCGCGGCTGCCGTGGGGCTGGTGCCCTCGCTCGGGTGGGGGCCCCGCTGTCACCCCCTGCTCTGCCAGCGCTGAGTGGGTGACAGTTCCCAGTGCTCTGTGCCCTGCTGGGATGCTCTGGGGGTGCTGGGGGTCCGGGGGCCTGGGCACTGCTGCCGGATCAGCCCCTCTCCCCCGGGTGGGGCAGGCTTGGGGGTCCTGTCGCCGTCCCCATCCCCATCCCCATCCCCATCCCCATCCCCATCCCCATCCCCATCCCCATCCCCATCCCCATCCCCATCCCCTCTCGCACTCGGCGCGGGGGCTGGGGCGGCTCAGCCTCCCCGGTTGCCGTTGCCGTGGTGCACGCAGGGCCCGGGGGCGGCGGGGGGCGGCGGCTCCGGGGGCAGCGCTGGCGTCAGCGCGGCGGGGGCAGGTTCGGGGTGCGCCGGGGTCCCCCAGAGCATCCCCGCGGCTCAGCCCCTCGGCCCCGGGCAGTCGGTGCCCGGCGAGGTGTCCCCGCAGGATGGGTACGTGCTGCTCCTCGCCCTGCTCTCCATCTTCATCGGGGGCACGCTGGTGCTGCTCTCGGGCATCCTGATCATCTGCCGCCGCTGCTGCGAGGCCGATCGCCGGCACTCCAGGTGGGCCAGGGGTGAGCACGCCGCTGTCCCCGGGGTGTGTGGCACTGCACGGAGGGTAGGGGGGAATGGCACGGGCACCTCTGACCCTCCTCCCCCCGCAGAGCCAGCGATGATCCCGAGAAAACCAACACCACTTACCTGGATGACTCGCAGCAGGCACAGGGTGAGTGACCTGAGTGCTGATCCCCCCCAAATTGTATGCTGAGTTCTGGGGAGGGGGGTGAGGCAGCTCCTGGGCCCTCCCAAGGGGAGCAGTGACCACCACACACTCCTTGTGCCCTCCATTGTCCATCCCTGGCAGTTGGGAGCAGGGAATTCCAGGCTGGCATTGAGGCCATGAGTGCAACAAGTTTGCCAAGCCTCAGCTGGGGTACCCCACGGTGGGGGGAGCTGGTTGCTGACCCCCTTCTCTGCAGATATCACCGGCAAAGCGGAGGACCCTGAGTGCCTGTCGTCCTCCAGCTACCGGGATGCAGAGAGCGAGAGGTTCCTGTCCTCCAGCTCCTCCACTGCCCGGCGCGTCTCCTTCAACGAGGCCGCGCTCTTTGACCAGGGCAAGAAGACCCAGGAGAAGGGGAGGAGGTGAAGCTCTGGGCTGAGGGGGGGGACAGGGGGTTGTGGCTGCCCCTCCTGACCCAGCTGTCCCTCAGGTACACGCTGACAGAGGGGGATTTCCACCACCTGAAGAATGCCCGCCTGACTCACCTGCACCTGCCGCCGCCTGCCCTCAAGATTGTCACCATCCACGAGTGTGAGTCCAGCGAGAACAGCCTGGCCATGACCCCCCGCCTGCCCCCGCCCAAGCCTGGCCTTGCCATCTTCCAGGTGAGCTTTTGGTGCCTGAGGGACAGATGGGACCTCCAGGCATCCTGCAGCACCCCAGGGAGCACCGCTGGGCCTCAGGGCATTGCTGGAAGTAGAGCCAGGAGGTGCTGGGGTGCAGGGGCCCCCATTGTCCCTAAACCCAGAGCGTGCTCTGCTTTGCAGCCCCCTGCAGGAGCCCTGCCCCGGCCAGTGCTGCCCAGCCATGCCGTGGGCCCCAGCTCTGCCCTGCCCGGGGACACCTACAACTCCACGGTGGACACCAGCTTCACAGAGGCCAGCCCGTCCGCCTCCTCCGACTCCGGGGAGGGGCCTTCGGTGAGTGCTGGGCCAGGACTGGGCAGGGGAAGGGGGTCCCAAGGGTCCTGTCCTGCTCCCTCCCTGCTCCATGGATCCCATCCCTGCCCCCTCGCTCCGTGCCAGGGCTCAGGAAGAGATGTGGGCATCCAGCTAGAAACAGGCTCTGCTCCCTGCCCCGGGGGACATTTGTGCATCTGCTGCAGCCCAGCTCTGACAAAGGAGCCGAGTGGGATGCGGGGGGGCTGGGGAGGCACGACTGGGTCCGAGCGGGCACTCACGGCCCCCCCGGCCCCCCAGTTCACAGCAGCACCCAGGAGCGGGAAGGCGGCTGGGGGAGGCAGTGCCGGCCCCGGGGAGCCCCCCCAGACCCCCCCACAGGGCACCGTGCTGCAGTTCTTCACCCGCCTGCGCCGCCACGCCAGCCTGGACGGGGCCAGCCCCTACTTCAGGATCAAGAAGTGGAAGCTGGAGAGCACCCAGCGGGCGTCCAGCCTGGACACCAGAGGTGGGGGTCAGCACGGGGGCTGTGCAGGGTGGGGGGACACGTGTGGGTGGGGGGCTGCTGCTGCCGCTTGGGTTGTGCCCCCAGCCCTGTCCTGCGCCCCCCAGGATCCCCCAAGCGTCGGCAGTTCCAGAGGCAGCGGGCGGCCAGCGAGAGCATGGACCAGGAGGACCGGGACCCGCACCAGACCGACATCATCCAGTACATTGCCCACACGGACGACGTGTCCTTCCACCCCGCGGGGGGCCCCTTCCTGCCCTCCCCCGCCAGCCCCCCACCCTCTCTCGGCAGGTATTTTTCAGTAGATAAGAGGGGACGGGGATGGGTGAGCACCGGGAAGGCACCGAGGGACCCCGCGCTGCCCTGGGCATGGGGTGCTCCCACCTCTGCGACTCTGGTGGGGTGAGGGGTCTGGGGTGAGGGGTCTGGGGGGGGCTGGTGATGGGGAGGTTGGGTTGGGGCATGGGCACAGTGGTGGCAGCAGCATGGAAACAGGATGGAGGAGCGGGTGGCACCATGGCGCTGCTGTGGATGGGCTGGGCTGGCACATCCCTGCCCGTCACCTGCGGGTCTGTCCCTGACGTGACACCGGGGTGCTGCCCGCAGGCTAGAGCCAGGCGAGGGGGACGCGGGCAGCCCCGGCGAGCCCAGCGGGCCCGAGCAGCCCAGCGCCTACCACGACATCTGGAGCCTGCGCGCCTCGCTGGAGCTGTACGCGGCCTCGGAGCGCAGCAACGACCAGGACTCGGTGCGCAGCGACGGCGGGGACAGCGTGTCCTCCACCAGCGGAGTGCCCCCCTGCCCTTCCCCTACTCTGGATGAGCCCGAAGGCCCCGAGGAGAAGTTCTGGGCTCGGCCCAAGGCGGAGGAGTCGGAGCCCGGCACACGCAAGCTGCTGCAGATGGACAGCGGCTACGCCTCCATCGAGGCGCCCAGCCGGGGGGGCGAGGAGGGTCCCCCCAAGGACCAGACAGCCTCCGAGAAGCGCATTTGCTTCACCAGCGCCGGGCGGAAAGGAACCATCTTCGAGAGCTTCGAGGGCCGGGAGCCGGAGGAGGAGGAGGAAGATGAGGAAGAGGAGGAGGGCGGGAGCAGCACCCTGGGCGCAGCGGGTGGGGGGGGACACCTCCGTCCCCACAGCCCCCTGGCCTGGTCCCCGTACGGGCAGATGTTCCCGGGCCGGGAGGGGCTGCCCCGGCGGGATTACAGCATCGACGAGAAGACGGACGCGCTGTTCAACGCCTTCGTGCGCCACGACCCCCAGTTCGACGAGTCCCCGCTGCGGGGCAAGCACCGCTCCCGCACCCACCTGCGCAAGCAGTGGCAGCACACGAAGCAGTTCAGCGATCCCGGCGTGCGGTACCCGGCGCTGGAGCGGCACCGGACGCCCCTGCGCCGCGGCGACAGCGCCAATTACCCGCTGGACTCGCGGTTCCACAGCCCGCTGCCCCGCATCGTCAGCGCCGGCGATGAGGAGGCGGCGGAGGCGGCCGATGGGGTCCCCCCTGCCCCGGCGCTGCCGGACCCCGAGATCCAGGTGATCGTGGAGGAGCCCGGAGAGGCGGCCCCCGAGCCCAAGGCTGGCTCTGAGCCCCCTGAGGACGATGACTGCCCCGGCTCCGGGAGATGCTTGGGGCTGGGCTCCGGCTCGGAGCTGATGGACAAGATCGCGGGCGGCCTGGAGGAGCGGCTCTATGGACACCTGAGGAGAGCGGCCGAGAGAGAGACCCCCGAGTGCGCGGTGGCCGTGGCTGCCAGCGATGCCTCCCCCGACCACAGCACGGTCTAGGCCCAGCATGAGGGGGAGAGACCCCGGCACAGGTTCAGGGCTTCATCCCCTCCTGCTGCCGGGTGCGGGAAGGGGGGCCCGGCCCAGGCCAGGAGGGCACATGGGGACCCCTGGCTGTGACCCCAGCACGGAGGTCCGGTAGCGTGGGGTGGCCGAGCCCCCCGGCTCCCATAGCGAGAGCCTGGGCTGGGGGAGCCCCGGGGGTCGGGGCACGGTGGAGAAGCCGAGGGGTCAGCGCTGAGGGACTTTGCTGAAGCCCCCGTAGCTCAGACCTTGGCTCTCCCCTCTCTCCGAGGTTTTACAAGCAATAAGCCTCTCATCCGGCCGGGAATGTCCCCTCAGCCAGGAAAAGAGGCCGGAGCTGGGTGTCCCCAGTGGTGCCACCCTGGCCAGGGGGCGGTTTGGGGAGGGGGCAGTCACCTCCTCAATCCCAAACCCCCTCCCCACAAGGTCTGCAGGGAGCCTGGGATCTAAACTGGAAGCAGGGGGATTCTACAGGGGCTCAAGCTCCTCCTGGGGGCCCCAAGAATGGCAGCCCAAGGGTCTGGGGGGAAGGATCGGCCCTGGGGACCCCAAAAATACCCCCAGGAGGGGTGAGGGTGCCCGGTGCTGCCCCTGGTGCTGCCCCCCGGCCCAGGGGACAGGGTGAGAGCAGAGAGGGGCATCCCCGGCATGGGCTGTGGGTGACCCCCCGTGCCCCCCAGGAGCTCAAGGATATTTATTGATTTTTACAGAGGCGGCTGCTGCTCCGTGGTGGGGGAGGCAGGGCGGGGAGGGGTGTTCACTTTTTATTGGGTTTTTATTTGTGTTTCAAAGGATGGGTGAAAAAAAGAGGAAAATAAAGAAACTGCCCCAGCCCAGCCCTGGCTGTGGCACCTGGGACTCGGCAGCAGGGGGGGGGACAGGCAGGGCCCCCCCAAACCCCCATTGCATGCGAGTAGAGGCCGGGTTGCCCCTTCCCTCTGTGCAGGCTCTGCCCAAAGCTCTCCCTCCATCACCTCTGCGTTTTTAAGTCTATAAACAAAGGAGAAAAACCAAAACCAACCGTGACATCTCTGAGCTCTTTTCTTACCTTCTGGGGGTGGGATGGTGAGGGACAGGGGGGTCCCGGGCCTGGCATTGCCCCACAAGTGCAGGGTTTGCCTGAGGGGCTGTGCCCTTCCAAAAGGAAAAGGAAAAGGAGGGGCTGGTCATACCCCTGACCCCGCCTGCTGCAGGAGGAAGGACATGAAACCCACCTGCTGTTTTCACTTTATTTTTCTTTAAAAAAAGGAAAAAAAAGAAAAAAAAGAAAAAAAAGAAAAAAAAGGGGGAAGAAAAGAAAAAAAAAAGCAGAAAAAAAAGCCAAGTGGCTGCCACCACCCTGATCCCTTTGGAGCTCAGATTCCTCCCAAGCTCTGAGCCCTTCCTGGGCCCTGCTCCCTTCCGAGCCCCTCCGAGCCCCCGTGCAGCATGCAGGTGTAATAGAGTTCTGCTTTGTTTTAATACCTGTTTTTTTTGGTTTTTTTTTTCCTCATCTGGTTTATTTTAACACATCACGATGTGTAGGAATCTCTAAATATACCGCAAATATAAACAAAACAAAAAACAAACAAACAAAAAAATTAAAACAAAAAAAAAAAAGAGAGAGGAAAATATATAATATATAACAGTAGTCTAAAACATAAAGTGCACGGCAATGGCTTTGCACGACTCTACACGGCCAGGGGGCCCCTTGACCCCTCATCCCACCCTTCCCATCGCAAAATTAAAAACAGAATCAGTGTCTTGATTGGCAAAGAGTGATCGGGGGGAAGGGGGCAGCGTCCCGGCAGCCGCAGAGTTCAACTCCCAGGTGTCCGATGGGCAGGGAGGGTGTGGCCACTGCAGCTTCGTGTCCTGGCGCTGGCCGGAGCAGGGGGTGCGGGGAGGGAAGGAACGGGGGGGCTCCTTGGTTGGTTTCTTCTGGTTTCCTTTTGGATTGCAAGCACAGTCCAGTCCCAGGAGAGAGGCAGAGCTGGGGCAAGGAGGGGGACACAGGCTGGCCTGGGCCCAGGGATGCTGTGGGGAGAACAGAGAGAAGGGGGTTAGGGATGGAAGAAGATGCCCAATTTGGGGTGCTGGTGGTGCTCCTGCCCTGCACCCTGTCCTGGGGCTCCCTCTGGCACCCTGGGATGGGCGTGAGGGGTTTGGGCCTGTGCTGCCCCTGGAAGGCTTTAGGGAGTCCCTCAGCCAGGTAAGCCCAGCAAAGCAAAACCCCTGACTAGAAACAGTGCCAAGGAATGTAACTTATGCCAAGGAGAGGAGCAATCCCTTCCTTCAAAAGGTTTCTAGGCTAAGGAGGGGAGTGACCCAGCCAGGCTCGGGCAGCAGCTGAGCAGGAAGGGGCAGGAGCAGCAGCAGGTCCAGGGGAGCCCCATCCCAGGCTCAGGCTGCACTGACTCCCCGCAGGTGACTCACTGCCCCCATGAATTAAAGATGGAGCTGCCACGGGCCTCTGACAGCTGCAGGGGGAGGATCCGGCTTTTATTTCGGGCTTTTTTCACACCACAAAGCTGGTCGTGATCCAGGAGATAACAGAGCTCAGCCCCAGCAGCGCCGTGACGAGCATGAGGCCGGGGGCGGATGAGGCTGAACATGACTCACTGCTGGCTCCGTTATGAATGAGGGGTGGGAAGAAGGGGACAGGGCTGGGAGCTGGGGAGGAAGGAGCTGCAAGGAGGGGGGGAAGCAGGGAGAGGGTTCAGCTTCCACTGGAAGTGGTTTGGGCATGGGTGACAGGGCCAGGGGCAGGTCCCATGGGGACACTGTGGGGCTCAGCATCCCTCTGTGCTCCCCAACTCCAGGTATGTGGTGAGGTTGGGAGCAGGGCAGAGGGGCCCTGGTGCCAAGGAAAATGGCTCAGCATCCCTCTGTGCTCCCCAAGTGCAGGTAGGTGATGGTGAGGCTGGGAACAGGGCAGAGGTGCCAGGGAAAGGGGGTGGCATGGCACAGCCCAGGAGGGGACAGAGATCACTACAGCACCTCTCACATGACAGGGCAGACTAGAGCAGAGCCAGGTGGGCACAGCAGGGCATGGAGAGGGGCTCTGCACTCCCAGCACCACAGGAAATCGAAGCCCTGGCTACCAGAGACTCTGCAGAGGGACGCTCAGGATTTCTTTCAGGATCCAGACTACAAAACACCCTCAACTCCCTCCCCATGCCCATGGCTGGGGCAGGCTCAGAACCCCCCCAGCTCCCTCGGGCAGAGCCCAGAGTGCCCCAGCAGTACCTGGGCAGAGCTCACTGCTGCTTGCAGGTGGAGAGCTTGCGGATCTTGCTGCTGGCAGAGCAGGCCTTGCGGGAGGGGTTGGAGGAGGCGCTGGCGCGGCGCTCGCCCTTGGCCCTGGCGCTGCTCAGCTGCCCCGGCTCCGTCCCGTTCATGCACACGGCCTTGGGCAGCCCCCTGCCGCGGCTCTGCCCGTTCTGCCCGGCCTCCTCCTCCTCAGGCACCTGTCCTGCAAGGGAACGGCCACAGTCAGAGGGGGCAGCAGACCCGCCATGGATCCTGCTCCTGTTCCTGCGAGGGGCGCAGGAGAGAGATCCCCAACGATGTGCAAAGCTGGGTGCTGGGGAAGATGAAACAGGAAAGCCTTACAAATATGATTGCCTGGTAAAACATTTTGAGAATATAGAAACTATGAGTGGGATTGAAATGAAAGCAAGCTTTGAGATAACTTAGTTACTGAACAACAGGAAAACAATGGTGTGGCTGACTGAAGGTGATCCCCTTTTGATGGAACAACACCCTCTGCTTGCAGACAGGCCCAAGGGTCAGAGCAGACCCTACAGC
>JAWWMS010000121.1:2021133-2050893 GCA_035048045.1 Chlorospingus semifuscus
GGCCTGCTCTGAGCTGTGGCTGGCAGCTCCCAGCAGGGCCCTGCACCCAGGCCCTTTGCAATAAACCCCAAGTTCCATGACCTGGCTGCAGAGATCTCTCATCTCCATCCATCCTGACCATCCTACCCGCCGACACTCCTACAGCTGGGAGCCTGAGACTGCACCTGTGCCCTGCCCCAGAGCTCAGGCAGCAGCCCAGCTCCTCTGGGGAGCAGAGGGGCAGCATTGGATGAGGTCGCCCCTCTTCCTCCTGCCTTCTCTGCAGGTCCCAGCCCCAGGTACCAACCTGGGGGTACTCAGGGGCTGGGAGTGTTTGCAGCCACTCCTGGCAGGGGTTCAGTGTGTCACTGTCCCCTGAGGGAACACCCCACGGGTGTCATCAGCCCTTCTCCCTCCTCAGCTCCGTGTGACTCAGCAGAGCAGGTGAAGAGCCATTTCCAGAGGCATCTCCTGCTGCCACAGCCGGAGTTTGGGTCACATCCCCTCACTCAGGCAGTGACAGAGGGATGGGGCTGCATCCCAGGGTGGGATGAACAGGAACAGGGAGCAGCCCCCAGCCCAGCACAGGCTGAGGAGAGGCTTTGTCAGGCCCCTGGCTCCCCCCCACCGGATCCAGCCGAGGCAATTTCCTTCCAGCAGGAACGTCACGCTCCAGGGCCCTTCAGTTATGACTCAGAGGTTTGAGTGGAAGCAAAGGCTGTAAGACGATTATGTATAATTTTCTTTAAAGGATGCTCAATCCTTTCTCTGCCAAGGCTGGGCAGGACGTCAGCTCCGCTTGCGCCAACCATCACCCCACTGCTGGCACCTGGGGGGGCACAGGGCTGCTGGGAGAGCTGCTGCTCCTCTGGGGAACACATTGGGGTCCCACCTTGGACCCCTGAGCCTTGCCACTGTCAGAGATGGGGAGGGATGGGTGTATCCTGGGTTACACATACAATTATTTCCTCCTGGATCTCCCTCTGTACCCTCCCAGTGTTGCCACAGCTCCCCGTCACTAGCTTGGGGCTGCTTACCTGAGCACTCCTGCCATGAGAACAGACAGGGAGTGACTGACCAGGGACAGCTCCTGGGTGCTGGCAGCCAACCCTGGCACTGCTGCAGCTGGTGGCACCTGCAGTGGCACCACAGCTTCTGACCCAGCCCAGCTCACCACAAGGGATTGCAGTGATGGAGGTGCTCTGGCCCCCAATGCCTCTGGCACTCAGGCAGTGACTGGCACAGCAGGAGGATCAGGAGCACAAAGCTCATGGATTCCTCCAGTGCCTGACCCCTCTGGAGCCCAGAGGAACCACCAGCTACCAGCTGATGGCTGGAAAGGGCTCAGGAGTCCAAGTTCTAGGAGAGAGACACAGGACCCAAAGTCTCCAGGCATGGGGCTCCCATGGGTCAGGCTGCAGCACCCCAGAGCTCCAGGTTTTTCATGCCATTTCTCCATCCCACCAGCACAACTGCAGAGCCTCAAACAACCCCATTCAGAGCAAAGCTGAGCCCTTCTCCTTCCCCTCCCTCGGCTGAACTCCGGCCAAGTCAATTAACATTTCTGACTGGGGAGGGAAAAAGAATCTATCCAAACAGCTCACTTGTCTTTTGTGTGACTCTTCCCTCCTCCCCTCCTTCCCCTGCTTCAAAAGCACAGTCCCGGGAGTCTATTATGGATATCAAGGAGGGAGGTGAATCGTGAGCTAATTTTACCTCCTTCACCAATGACAGCTGCTGACGTTCAAATTAATGAAAATAAAAATTCAGCACGGGCTGAAGTCTTGGCAACTGCTGCCCCCGCGGAACCGCTGACCCAGCGCTGTGTCTGCCCGAGCAGCTCCTGCCCACCTCACCCTCACCACCAGCAGGGCTAAAAATAATATAAATAAAGGGAGAGCTGAGAGAGGAACCAGCAACGTGGCTGCTCATCCCTGCCACCCCTCACATTCTTAATGGCTCCGCATCCAGCTCATTCAGGCACCAAAAAAGGTTTCAAAACAACACAGCAAAGAGGCTTTGAATTGCTGTTTGTCAGACTGAGCACACAGGCACGGTGAGCAGCCAGGAATGCAGCTTCCTGAGCACCAGGCTTGGCTCAGAAGCTCCAGTCCTGGCTGTGTTTTCCAGCCTCAGACCGAAAAACCCAGGAGGAGCAGGTGCTGCAGGATGGGGCTGCAGCAGAGGAGGGGTTAATGTAGGACAGGAAAGAGCAGAGCTCACTCAGCCTCTAGACCTGAGGCAGCACAAAAGCACCAAGTAAGACCAGGATGACCACATCCCTTCACTGCACAAGAGTGGGGAGAGGATTGTGCCTCCAGGCCACAGCCATCCTCTCCTCCATCCTCTCTGGATGGGATGTTTAACACCGATTGAACCAAGGGCTTGGAACATTTACATCTCCCCACAGAGCTGCATGAATCTTTAAATAACCCTTTAAAAATGAAAGCACTTCCTCAAAGCCCCTTCTTCCTCTGAAGAACACAGGATTTAATGAGGTTTCCTCTTTCCCCGCCACTCCTCAAACCCAACAGCCACCCCCAGCCATGAGTCACTCACACTCCTGCTCTGGCTGCCCAGCAGAGCCACAGCTGAACTCATCCCCCATGTTCACGGGGGCTTTTCATTTATATTTTAATATGGGATCACTGGGCAGGTTCAAAGGGATGCTGCAGGAAGATTTTGGTGGAAAAATTCACATTTATTCCCTCTGCAGCTGCCCCCACCTCTGCAATGCCTCACAAGCCCACCGAGGGTCTGTGCTGGGACCCTCCTCACCCCACTCCTCCCATGAGTGTGTTCCCAGTGTTGAGGGGATTCCTGCCCACCACAAACACTGCACATCCCACCTCACCAGCCTCTCTCACCCTTTAAATCTCTAATTCCTCTGAAACAGCACAAGTTACATAGAGAACATGGAAGATCTGCCTGTCATCTGCCATGACAGCTCTGATTTGGGTTTAAACACTGCTGTTTGTATGAGGAGGGTGAAATTCCTGGTGTCAGTGCTCCCAGTGTGATCCTTAACCTCAGACACCTGCCTGCATGGGGCTCACTCTGCTCAGCTGGGATGGACATGGAGCTGGGGAAGGCAAGGACCAGGCTGGGACCAGGGGATCCCCCAGGTGTGCCACATACCCTGAAGGCAGAGTCATTTCAGGGCTCTGTTCACAAATAACTCATTCTAGCAAAATTGGTCCAAAGAATTAACTGTGCTGAACAGCAGAGTCCAGCAGCAGCTGTTCCTGGGAGATGGGAGGAAGCTGGCACAGGGGATTTCAACTGGGATTGAAATCCTGATTGATCAAGGACTGAGGAATCTGGAGCATCATGGCTCACTCACACCATTCCACAACCCAGAATCTCCTCTGCTGAAAGGATCATTCACACCTCAAGGCCTTTCCTTAAAAAAGCTTTAAACCAAAAAAAAAAATCCCCCACAACCACTTCTCCCCTACCTGGTACTGTGAAGTCCTGAGTGTAGATGATATCATCTTCAATGTCATACAAGTCATCATCCTCTTCCTCATTGTAGCCATGCAGATCCTCCAGGTAAGGCACCGCCGTCATGCTCCTCCACCTGTCCTTAGTCTCAGGGCTGGGAGGGATGGGCACCAGCGCCTCTGCCTGAGCATGTTTCTTCCTAAACCAGCTGCAGAGAGCCCAAGGGCAGAGCTGGGTCAGTGCACAAGGCATGCAGGAGTGCTCCAGTGAGGGTGGCTCCAGCCCACCTGGATATTCAGAGCTGGGAGTTCCACCCGTGCCAGGTAAGGAGAAAACAAAAGGTCTGGGCAGGTGTCAGGATTGGGACACACTGGGATAGGACAGAACAGAGGGACAGGCACAGAGGGAAGCTCAGGACCACTCTCTCCATCACCAACTCCAGCACAAACTACCTGTAAGTCAAAACACACCAGCAGAGCTGCCAGAGCTCCTGAGTTTTGTTATCCAAGCAAGCAGGACAGAAGGAACTTCCCCTATCCTGAAGCTGAGGCTGATCCAGCCCAACAGACACGAATTTGAAGATCTCAGCCTGAGAGGGGCACTTACTGCAGCAGTTTCCTCTAAAAGCCAGTTTGCACCAAGGCCACGGCAGAAATGTGAATACTTTATCTTTTTATCCCCCCCTGTCTCAAGGGACTCCTATCACCACCAAACCCTGTGCTGCCATCTGGCCAGGAAAGGATATCTGAAAGCTGTTCTTAATCAGATCAGGAATCCAGCAGGCTGCTTCCAGCAGCATCCCAGAGCCAGATGGGATAAACCTCTTAGGTTTTCATCGTGCTCCCATAGCAGAGCTCTGACTCCAGACTGTCTGGGACATCTCCCAGTGCTGCATGTGGGCACCCAAAGTTTCCTGGAAGGCTGCTGGAGCCTTCCACCCTCCCAATGACCCCCTAAATGTGGGTGGGAGCAGAAGTTCCTCCAGACTCAGGTACCTCTAACACAACTTTGCAGCCCACATGAGCCTGATGGGACACAAATGCTTCCCCCACCCTGCAGTTGGCATCCTGTAAACTCCTGGCCTCCAAGCACGGAGGAGGGCCTGAGCCAGCCCAAGAACTCTCACCAACCTGAGCCATCTGGTTTTTATCACCCCAGTTCCAAATTCCTTTCAGGAAGGAAGGCTGAAGGCACCTCCTGCGCAGAGCTGTAATTATCATTTTGTTCTAAGTCTTACACTGCTTTGACAGTCGGCCTAAAAAAAAAGTGGGATTCTAACAAAACTATCAGGGAAAGGAGAGGAGTGAGGAGATAAACAAATGGAAATGCAGCTACTGGGACAAATCAGGCAGGATTCAAGGGAGGGGTGAATTCTCATCCAGAAACTGCTTCACCATTAGCATCTTAAAACTGTTTTCTCTGCAGAAATGGAGTTTTGCAGCCCCTTGTCTGCAGGGAGGAAGGTGTTTTTTGGGGAGAGGGACAGGAATTGCTTCAGATTTCATCTGGCAATTGTCACCTCTAGTCCCTGAAGTTAAGCAAAGCCCATCCCAGCTGCTGGACAGCAAAACTCAATTCTGACCCAGGGCCCTTCCCAGATCCATGGATGGCTTCCTTGGTGACATGCATGGCACACTGCTCCCCTAATGGGATCAATCCATTTCTCCTCCTTGGAGGCTGTGTTCATTGAGGAAGAGATTGCCAAGACAGCAAACCCAGCCTGGGCTGCTCCAGCCTGGCAGGATCAGCAGCACAGGGCCAGAGGAACAACCAGCAACCAGCTGATTTAGCCAGAGGCACTGGGGCTTGAGGGATCCAAACTCCACACCAGAGACCTCAGGAGAAGGGAATATCCAGGACAAATGAGATCAGAGTGATGGCTGTTGAAAGGAGAATTTTAAAGGGAAAAAAAGCCTGGAAGTCTATGGCAACTGGTGTTTTTATTTTGCTGTATTTCAGCTCTGCCTCACTCTTCCCTCCTGTCCTACTTACCAGGAGAGTAAAAATAGGTTTTTATTAGCAGCAGAAACCTGAATCACTGTACTCCAGTCATAAAGCTTCCATCCTCTGGGAGGTGATTTCAAACACTTGCATATGCATATATGGTAATGAGGATAGAGAGTGAAAAGAGAAATCCATTGAAGTTCTAAGAAAAATCAAAGACCTCTTGGAAGGAGCCTTGAGCAATTCTGTATGGAGTAGTGGAGTATTTGCTGGCAAGGATTTTCCAGCAGGGACAGACATTTTGCTTTCTGTGCTGGTACTGGAGGTTGTCACTGAAGATTTGCTCCTCAGCTGAGGACCACTGGCTTTTGGAACTGGAAGCCACTGCCTGAGCAGAAAGCAGCAGCTCCTGGTCAGTGATGGCCATGAGATAAAGCCTCTCCTCAACCCTGCCCTCACCACAACCCCAAACATGGGCTGGCTCAGAGCCCTGCTGATGAGTGTTCCACCAGTTATTCCCAGTTTCAGGGATGTTTTCTGAGCCTACTGCACTGGCACACACACAGTTACCTGGTGCTTGTGGCAGCTGCTTTAACCTTGAAGGCAAAAAAAAAGATTTTGGATCTCAGAATTGCCCCTTGTGCAGAACACCCCTCTGCAAGAAGCAGATTCCTCTCTGCTCTATGTTTCAAAGGGCTGGGAGTGGCTTAGAAATGCTTCAGTGTGAAGGCAGCAGTAGTAAGGGATTATTTCCTCCTATTCCACAAGCTCATTGAGGAGCCTGCAAAGCTCAGAACCCCCAGGCAGCAGCAGCACAAGTGTTAATTGTGATCCTGCTAGGCAGAAGTGGCCAGACAGCTGCTATCAACCACAGGGAGATAAGACACCAAGGGTCAAGGACTGAAGGCAAAAAGGAATCTGGGTTGCCCAGTGCTTAATGAGCCTGTTTGGTTTGCAGCTCCCAAGCTCAGATCTCCCATCACAAGTCCTCCCTCTGCTCTTTTCAAGTCCTGGTATAAGCAAGGTTAAAATAAGAATCTTGTAAGCACAGCTGCAGCTTTCCAACACTCCCAGCTATTCACTTCCCATTTGGGTCACAAACATTGCACTTGGCTTGGTCTGCACAGGGATGGCTTTCTCTGAGAGCAGATGCCAAGCTGCAGATCCCTGCCCTGCCAGCCAGGGTCAGGATGAGCAATTCTCCACCTCCTGTGATGCCTTGTAAGGGCCTCCAGCTCCCTGGAAGGTCACTGTCACCACAAGCAGCAATGAACAGGGCTCCAGTTTAGCTCAGCTCCCTCACAGGCAATTGTGGAAGGCACACAATGTCCCAGGGAGAGGCAACACACACACACAGCAGTGTTCCTGCAATCACATTTCCTCACATGAATTCCCTGCCCTACAATCCCCATCCCAGGAGCACCAAAATTTTTGAGATAGATATATATATATCTTGCTGGATCAAGAGATGTCCAAGCTCTTCAATCAGGTTCAGAACAAACAAAAGTATGAAAACAGCAGCTCCTCCCAGCTGAGGGTAGCACCAAAGGTAGCAGAGATGGCTCAGACTCCTGCAAGAAGTTCTGGAGATTCAGTCCTTTAACAGACCACGTCACAAAACTGATTTGCAGAAGGTGGGTAAAAGAAGGAAACATCCCTTCCATGAAAATTGAGCCAGGTGCCTCAGGAAGGAAGAGAAATGCTTCTTTGTGTCCTGGCACTACAGAGAAGGGATGGGGAAAGGCAACAAGTGCACAGGCAGCAGCAGAGGCTCAGAGAAGCTCCTCTCCCTCCCTCAAACACAGCCCAGCAGCACAGTCAGCCCCTGCAAAGGAGCCTTCAGCAGCACCACAGGGATTTCCAAGGGGTTTGGCACCCAGGTTTGAACAGCACAGCATCCCAGAGCCCACAGGAGCTCCAGGAGGGCAGGAGGAGACCCAAGCCTGCAATGAGGTTAATTTGCACCTCCACTAACAAAAAGTGCAAGTGCCTCCCCTCTCGTGCTATGAACTCCTGCAACGGGATCTGCGCCTGAACAAATTAAGTGTGACACTTGTAGGGAGGGAAGGGAAGATGGTTGCCTTGGAAACAAGGGACAGAGGTAGAATTCTGCATCCACTTCATCACTTTAAGTGCTGCAGCAGGTCAGTGAGTTAGTAACAAAATGCAGTGTGTGAGCAGGAAGTCCTTCAGCAAAAGCACAGGGCAGAGGGGAGGTGGTGGATAATCCATAGGGAGGAGGTTGGAACTCCTGAGATCTTGGCAGTTTTTCCTCCCTGCCCTACAATCCCCATCCCAGGAGCACCAAATATTCATAGAGTTGAGCTATGAGCAGTGGTTTTCCACTGAACATCATTCCACTCTGGTCCTTCCAGGGAAAGCAGGTCTTCAGGCTCTTCCACTGCTGCTTCAGGGGCTGGTTTCTGGCAGTTCCTAAATTCTGACATGACAGGCTGGGAGAAGTTGAACTCATTTCCATTTCCAGCTCCAGGTCTGCTCTGCACGGACTGGGTTGAACAGAGCAGCATTTTGCTTTGTCCCACTCCAGTAAAAGTGCAGAGACAGGAGTTTGATGCAGTTCAGCTGCAGGAGTGAAGAGGGAGGAAAGCAGCTGGCAGGGATGAAACTCAGCAGACTCTTCCTCCAGCATTCCTCTGCTGCTGCAGGGGCAAAAGCATTTGGAATAGCTGACAGGAATGATGGGAGGAATGGCTGGATTACCATTGCTGGGCTGCCTGGATGCCTTCCCTGCCTCCTGCAGCTCTGCTCCCTATGGAACAGCACTCTGTGCTCCCTTGGTGATTTCTCAGTGCCCCTGATTTTATCCCTGATCCCACTGCAAGGGCCTTCACACTTGATGGAAGTGGGGAAGGATGGATCCTGGGACACTCACAAAAGCTCTGTGATGCTTCCCTTGGGAACACTGTCCCTTCCCACCATCCTGACACCAGCCTGGTCCAGCAGCCTGAGTGCAAAACCCCTGCCTGGGGCCCAGGGGCTGCTCCTGCTGCTTTCAGAGCACTTTGATGATCCTCACTGTCCATATGAATGAGTCCCCAGGAACAGCAGCTCAAAGACATAAAAGGAGACTTCTAGCAGCACAGAAAGGCACAGGGTGATTCTGGTTTGAGATGGTATCCAGCCCAGCAGGGCAGCCTGGGGAAGTTGCTTGATGTTTTTCTGGTTTAGTTCCTGTCCTTAGCACATGTTTTTGCAGGGTGGAGTGCAGAGAAACCCACAATCATTAATGATTTACTCACCCCAATAGATGAAATCTAAGGGTTCTAGAAATCAAATGTCTTCTTACTAAAGTGCTTTCCCAATCCCTGAATGGCTGCCTGCTGTCCTGACTGCTGTGTTCCACTTACAAAAAAAAATAACAGGGTCAGGTTAAGCATCAGGGCTAAGCTTCTATTTAAAGAAAAGGCAGGAGAACCAAGCTCTGGATTCTTTAGCACAAAAAGAAGCTAGACAGACACATCCAGGGCCCAGGCCACAAGCTCTGCTGTGCTTGATGTAATTACTAGATGCCACAGCAGGAGGAAGGAGGCAATTACCAATAGAGGAGAAAAGCCTGTTAAAAAGCACTGGCTAAGCTCACACAAAACTACTAAGAGCCTAAGCCTTGGAAATGCCCCTGGTTTGCAGGTAGAGCCTTTCCTCAGCCCCTCTTGGTGCTGTGGGATGAAAAGCCTCAGCACAGCAGCTGAGGAGCTCGGTGGCTGCCCTGTGCCAGAGGTGTGCTCCAGTTTCTTCAGCTTTCTAACTACAGGCAGCATCTCTGGAGACCCCTCTGTGCTTCCAGCTGGGCAACACTGACACAGAAAAGCACTGTCATGTGGGAGGAGGGCAAAATGGAGAATCTGGAACTGAGGAAGCAGCTCAATCACCTGGCAGTGACCCATGAGGGCCCAGGGCAGCTCCTGAGCTCAGGGGTGGCCACTGCAGCCATAGGAAGGGAAGTGCTTTTAGTGCTTTTCTCAACACCTACTGATGACTCCACAGATTAATTCCTGCTTCTTTGCAGTGCTTCCTGACAAAGCATGGCAAGCTGGTGCCCTCTGGTCATGGCCACTGGTGCTGGGAGGGAAATGCAGCCTTGAATGGAAGATGCCTGTGCCCAGAGCTCCTGAAACAACCCAGGCAAAGGGCTTGGCTACTACACAAGAGTCCTTACAATTAATTAATCAGCTGGGAAGCTCCATAAACCCTGCTCCCCCAGCTCTGCTTGCACCCTGGTCCCTCCAATCCCTGTTGGAGCTGGTGCCATTCACTCCCTGTGGAACCCCAGTGCATTTCAGGCCTGGCTGTGGCTCCTTGGGCACCTCCCAGGCACCATCACCTGACAGCACATTGCTTTTCCAAAAAGACAAGAGGAAAGCAGTGCTGTTCCTGCAGCATGGAGTGGGCTCAGCACCACCCTGGATCACATCCTTGCTTTTACAGCTCCCAAAAGGATCAGGGAAGGCTCAGGGGCCAAGCAGCTGCAGTCCAGAGGCAGCTCTGCCTGTCCTCAGAAGCACTTCCCATTCCAAGAGGAGATAAGCTAATGCAGCCTCCGCAGTGAAGCAGCCTCATGATGCTTTTTGTTCTTGTACTTTTATCCGCCCAGGAAATCTCTGCTCAGAGCCTGCATGTTCAAACAGATCCTTAAAAAAAAACCCTCAGTGATAACGGGGCATTTCCCCCCCTGACTATGGCACGGAAAATGGGGGAGGATATGGGGGAGGGAGGACTGTGATATTAAAGAGAAAGAAAAAAAAAATATTTCCTATTGTCCTGGAACGCTTTTCCACATGCTGACTCCATATGGAGCAAATACCAGGGGATATTTCTGTCCCCAGACTGGCCAGAACTAACACACATTACTGAACAGTCCTACTATAATAACACAGCCTTCAGGACCTCCTGTTCTGCTCCATTAGGACTTGCTGGCCTCTGGAAAAAATTATCCAGAACCCTTAATTATCCAGAAGCAGGCATGCCACAAACAGACTTCCAACATATTCCTTATTTACTGCTTAGCAATTCCAGTGCTCCACCGGATGCTCTAATAGGAGGAAAAAAGCCAAGTGGAGCTTGCCAGAGCCCCAGCAGAGCTGGAGGAAGGAGATGTAGTGACTTGCATGTGTCTGCTGTCAAAAGGAAAACAGAAAGTGAGAGCAGGAGCACAGGTAGAGGAGGAGGAGGAAGAGAACACTCACTTGTGCTGCCTTATCTGCTGTATTGAGAACCTCTTGGCTGGGTCGTATTCAAGCATTCCTGAAAAGAAGAAAAAAAGTCCAGGTGTGATCACAGACACTCTCAGCTGAGTCAAAGCCAGCACAAAGCTCTGCTCTCCCCTCTCTGACAGCCCTGCTGTGCCCAGTCCTGTCAGGATTTGCTCCACCAGCCACAGGAAACTCAGCATTAAACCCCAATCCCATTGCTGAACCTGTTCCAGTCTGTCCCACCTGCAGGTACAGCCCATCCCTCCCTCCCTCCCAGTGCAGGGACTGAGGCTTGTCCAGCCCTCAGTCACAGCTCCAATCAAGGTTTTGCATTTCAGAGATAATTCCATTGAACCTCCTCCATGGAAGAGCCAAAGCCTCAGGCACAGCATATGTCCAGAGTGTCCCAGATCCTCTGGTCTAGTGGAATTCTATTCTGAGATACAGCAGGGGAGAACCAACAAAAAAAAAATCATCCTACTGCCCATCCCTGTGCCCTGGCCAGGAACTGGATTTCTGGGAGCATCTGCTGATCATCATCACTAGACCAATTCCTCTGGTCTAGTGGAATTCTATTCTGAGGTGCAGCAGGGGGAAGAACCAACAACAACAACAAAAGCCATCCTGCTGCCCATCCCTGTGCCCTGGCCAGGAATTGGATTTCTGAGATCATCTGCTGAGGTAGCTGGGGTGGGTGGTGAGCAGAGCAGGGACAGGAAAAGCAGCTCATGCCTATTCTCTCTGGGAGAAAGGGAGGTGGATTCCTTAAACAGCCTCCTGGGATGCCCACTCTGCTCCACTGCCTTTCAGAAGCTTCACAACTCAACAGAAGGGAAGGAGAAAATGTTGCCATATTCTTCAGAAATGAGCCCATGGAACCCTGAGAGTTTCATCCAGCAGCATCCAAGATATTCTCCAGTGAAGGTTCCTGGAATATATTCACCTCATGAACATTAACAAAGCCCCATGGCTGAACAGTACAAGGAGTTTTGCTTTTACTGGGTGATCTCCTGTTGCTCCTGAAGCACTGTGAAGTCCTGAACAGGTCGCATGAAGAATGAGGGTTTGGAGATGGGTTGGAACAGGAGGAACTCAGTAACAGGAAAAGTCTGGGAAGCAGCACTCACTGTCAAGCAGGAATTCAGAAAGTCAGGACAGGAGCAAACAGTGCAGAGTGCTGGGGAGAGCCAGGACAAGGACACACTGAGAACACAAAGGTGGGGGATAACTGGGTGGACATTTGGGAAGCAAGGGCTGGAAAGACACACCCTAGTACAAGCAGGGAGCTGCAAGGGCCCTGGAGGTGAGAACCTACAACTCAAAGGTCATGGAAGAGATAAATCACCACAGCACATGTGATACCAAAAACTGCTCCAGAACATCTTCCCTGTCAGTCTGCTCACATCACATCACATCAGGACTTGGGTAAAGAGTGGGGATAGGACAGTACAGTGGGGAAAGACTGAGGTTATTTCACCCCCAGAACCTAAAATACACTTTGCCCTGGCAATTTGGGAAGGTTTATCCATGCTAGTGACAGCATTAAGAGCTTTAAGGCAGATGGGATCACTGCTGATCCACATGACATCACATGAAGGAAGTTAAAGCAATCCAGGAAGAGCTCTCCAGGTCACAGGGCAGAGCCCAATTCCTCAGAGTTTTGGATTATTTGGACTGGGTTTTGAGGGTCTTTGAGGATGGAAACTCTACAACACCCACCCCCACCCTCCCCACAAGTGCAACCTATTCCAGAGCTCAACCCTGGCAGCAAAGGAGTTTTCTCACGTTCAGATGGAATTTCTCCTCACATTACAGAAAAAGAAAGAAGTTCAGAGGAAAAAAAACCCATCCCACACCTAATTAAAGAACCTATTAATAAGATGATCAGACAGTTTCACAGCTGAGCTTCCCAAATGAGTTGGCTTTTTTTTTTCTTTTTAAGAAATAGGGCTGCAAAGAGCTCTCACATGAAGATTAGGGGACAAATATTGGTTGGGTTCTCTTATTCATGTTATAAGAAACAGGAAGTCAGGACACCACCCACTCCCCCCACTGATTTATTTAAAAACCACACTTCAAGGTGTTTTTAAAACTGAAGGCATTTACCAGATGAAACTGGTACAAGCAGGAGAAGAAGCTGAAGGTAAATGATTAAAAGAGCAGAAGTCACAAACAACCACAGCACAGGGAGCTGTTGCTCTGAACCCATTAAAAAGGCAGAAGGAAAATAACCGAGCAAAAGGAATTTTTACTTCAATGAAAAATGACCACATTTGGGGCAACATCTGAAAGAAAAGTGTCCTCACTGAAAATGTACATTCATACATTCAGCTCTGAGTCACTTGTGGCAGCTCTGTGGCTCAAGTCCTGCACTGAGGAGAGGCTTCAGCAAGACAAAACATCATGTTCTATTCACCAGGCAAGTCATCCTGGAGCGCCTGCCCGCAGCCGCCGCCGCTCGCGGCCATTTAGGGTAAAGACTTCCCTGGAGTTTATCTGCGAGCAGGGATGGGACAGCCTGTGCCAGGGAATGCTTCAGGAGGCCCAAGTCTGAGCTCTGCTCCCCAGAATTCCCAGAGGATTTGCTGTGTGCATACAGGGGGGCCACAGAATCACTGAGTTCAACTTGCGGCTGATCCCCAATTTGTCACCCTGAGGGTCATGTCCAGGTGTTCTTTGGAGACTTCCAGGGATGGGGGATCCAAACCTCACTGGATAGCCCCTTCCAGTCTCTGACAACCCTTTACATGAGGAAATTATTCCTAAAATATGAAATCCCCTCATTGAGAATTATCAGGTATTCAACTGATAAGAACAGACAGCACACAGCCGTGCCCAGACAGGGGTATCGTGTCCTCTGCAGCACATCACCAGTTTCAAAATCCTTGCAAATCACAAGTGACAACCCAGAAATTGGAGATCATGGATCTGCCTTGAGCTCCTCACACCACCCAGCCCAACCCAGAAACTGGAGATCATGGATCTGCCCTGAGCTCCTCACACCACCCAGCCCCTCATCACACTCAGTGATCCTGGACAGGCACAGCTCCAGGGCAGAATTCCTGGAGTTCAGAACACAGGGCAGTCTCAGGTGTGGGACTGGAGAGGCAGGAAGAAATCCAACAGCAAAATTAACAGACTCAACCTGGATTCCATTTCAGTCTCCAACTTGGATCAATATTTAACAAGCACTGTAAAAGCAGCGTGAGGCCAATCTGTAAATGAGGCAGGACCTTCTCCCTCTCCCTGCACTCAGCTGGCTGCTCTGGTCACAAACTCCCTCTGCAGGCAAATCTTGAGCCTGTGATCTAGGCCAGGCCTCTGGAAGGGCACACACAGCCCTGGGGACCCCTGCCACAGCAGAATTAAAGCATCCCACTGTCACCAGGATGCATCCTCTCACTGTCCCAGTAAGGGAAAGTTGTGGAAGTGAGAAAACAAACTGCTGAGGATCCAACCACCATGTGCCAGGTCTCAGGGCCTGGAAATCAATCCAGATGCTGATTAATGCAGAGCTGCAGCCTCAGAGCTTCCTCTTCCAGTAAAAGTCTATTAGCCCAGGAGGAGGAGGAAAGCTGACCTTGTGCATTTTTCTGGTCCAGAAGCAAAGTGCACAGGAGTTGATAAGCCATGGGCAGATGCTGCCAGAAGAACCTTAAGACTATTTATAAACCCTTCTGCCCTGACACATCTCTCCTGACTGCACACACAAAACAGCACCAGGCCTTCTTTCCATCCCTGAAGAGTACAAATAAAGCTTCATCCCTGATTAGGGAGACAAAATGAGGAGCAGCATCCCAACTAATCTGGAGGATATACTGTCATGCGAGTCTCTTTACAAGCTAAATACCACTGAAGCTTTAAGTCCTCTAAACTCTGCTGTTCTGCAAAAAGGGAACAAAGATAAGAACAAGCTCAAGGGGAAGAAAAAGTAAAGACACACTACAAAAGTAGTCAACAGAAGAACAAAAAAAAACTTACAAAGTGTGTTTGTGTTTGCTTCATAGCCTGGCTGTGGTGCCTGTGGTCAGCACAGCCCTGGCAGACAGAGGAAATGAGCACTTTGCTGCACTGAATTCTGCCTCACTCAAACCCAGACCATGCACTGTGAGGGCTTTTAGAGCCTTTCAAATCAACACAAAGATGAGACAAAAGCACCAGAGCGACAGAGCTGAGCTGGGGGGTGTCTGTGCTGCTCACACAAACACAGCCACCCACAGTATCTGATCCACAGGCAATGGATTCAGCTCCAGCCTGCTGCAGGAGGAGCAGGCACCCACCAGGAAATGCAGATGTTCTGGAGGAAAAGCAGGAACTAAATAAAGCATCCAGGTTTGTCACCATAGCTACGTGGTGCCACGGCTGCACAGCTCAGCCCTGGGCTTCAGCAGATGCTGGGGAGCTGCTCAGGCCTCCAGAGCAGGCAGAGCTGGGACAATCCCACCCCAAAATTCACCCACCTCAAGGCCACCTGGCATGTTGATTGCTGGAAAATGTGTCTCACACCAAGCAAGGGGAATATCAGAAGGTTATGCCAGCTTTTTCAATGTACACAGCAAGATGAGGGGTGGAAGACTGCTCTCAGGTGGGAGAGAGGACAGGAAAAGGGATCCTTAGGGCTTCCCACTGCCCTGAAAGAAAGGGGTCTGGTAACCTCCTCCCAGGCAAGCTCCTCTCCCTGCCAAACCCACTCTGTGGTGCACAAGCACAGAAGGGATGCAGACAAACAAACTGACAGCAGTGAGGATGCAGGAGGAGACTCAGGCTGTAAGAGATGGACAAAGGGCACCAGATTCAAGGCTCTGCCATGTAAAATCAGGCAGAGGGAAGAGTAGGTAATTCTGGCTCCAGATCTCACGCAGGGGTGGGAAGAGAACTAGGAGGGGAGTTATTGTGCTAATGAAGCACAAGATTTTAAGCTGTCAATATCCTCAGCAGAGGAAAAGAGAAAACTGCCACGCTCCTTTTCCCTGGGGGAAGCACTAAGTGCAGCTGAGAGGCTGATCACAAACCTCCAAGGAGTTCTGCTGGATGCTTTAGCAGAGCTGCTGCCGGACCAACAGGACTGCAGGGTTTGCTCCATTTGGGCAATTCCCAGCTCATTAAAACGCCATATTTGGAGTCAGCAGTGACAAGCCAAATGCCACACGGAGCTCAGGCCACTGTTCCCCGGGGCTGGCAGGTACAATGTGAGGCACATCAGGCCGTGAGCAGCCACTGTGTCAGGCTCAGGCAGATCCCGGCTGTGCCGAGCGCCATTGGAAGCGCTGCCTTATGTAACGCCTTCGGAGAGCTGCTAAAGCTGGCTAATGCTTTTGGAAACACATGGAAATAACTGATTTCATCATTGGCACGGGGCCAGGCAAGCTAAAATAACCTCCGAGGGGGATGCGGGGGTCTGGCAGCTCCTCGGTGCCGAGGGGCCGGGGGAGCCCCGGTGGCGGCAGCGGAAGAGCTCGGACTGACAGCACCACCTGCCGCCAGCACGGCCGGCACCGAGCCAGGAGCTGGGGCCATGCAACGAGCCTGGGGCTCTGCACCGAGCCCGGGGACCTGAACCGAGCCCAGAGATCTGCACCGAGCCAGGAGCTGGGGCCATGCAACCAGCCCAGGGCTCTGCACCGAGCCTGGGGACCTGCACTGAGCACGGGGACCTGCACCGAGCACGGGGACCTGCACCGAGCCAGGAGCTGGGGCTCTGCACTGAACCCGGGGCCCTGAACCAAGTGAGGGGACCTGCACTGCGCCAGGAGCTGGGGCCCTGAACCGAGCCCGGGGACCTGCACTGAGCCCAGGGCCCTGCACCAAGCCTGGGGACGTGCACCGAGCCCGGGAGCCTGAATCGAGCCAGGAGCTGGGGACCTGCACCTAGCCCTGGGACCTGCACCGAGCCCTGGGGCTCTGCACCGAGCCAGGAGCTGGGACCCTGTACTGAGCCCGGGGACCTGTCATGAGCCTGGGGACCTGCACCAAGCCAGGAGCTGGGGCTCTGAACTGAGCCAGGGGACCTGCACCAAGCCAGGGGACCTGCATCGAGCCCCAGGGACCTGCACCCAGCCAGGAGCTGGGGACCTGCACCCAGCCCTGGGACCTGAACCAAGCCCAGAGGACCTGCGCCCAGCCCCGGGGGGACCTACACCCAGCCAGGGGCCCTGAACTGAGCCAGGGGACCAGCACCCAGCCTGGAGCTGAGGATCTGCACCGAGCCCAGAGCCCTGCACCCAGCCAGAGGACCTGCACCCAGCCAGGAGCCAGGGCCCTGCACCGAGTCTGGGGATCTGCACCCAGCCCTGGGGGACCTGCACCCAGCCTGGAGACCTGCACTGAGCCCGGGGACCTGTGCCCAGCCCCGGGGACCTGTGCCCAGCCCCGGGGACCTGCACCGACCCAGTAGCTGGGGCCCTGCACTGAGCCCGGGGACCGTGCCCAGCCCCAGGGAACTGCAGAGCTGACACGCTGCTAGCAGAGAGGCACTCAGTGCCCCCCCAGCCCCTCACCAACCCCACAGAGCACAAGGAGCAGGAAAACCAATGTGAAACAAGACAAACTGAATCTGAGGGCTGATTGCTCACAAAGAGCTGAGGAGAAAGGAGAGGATGAGCCTGTGCTGAGGGCTGGGGAGCACAGCTGCACCCAGCTGTTCTGCTGGAGAAGAGGCACGGGGAATGCTGGTCAGGCCCTCCCACAGGTTGGAATCGCATCCCAGCGCCTGCCAAAGAGGCTCACCAGGCTGCACAGCACAACTGCTGCCCTGCCTGACTCACTTTCACAGGTAGAGACTCTTCAGCACTAAAGATCAAGCTGCTGCAATAAGTGATGGGAATAAAAAAAAAACCCAAAAAACCCCATAACTTTCTCCCCAGAAAATGCCACTCTCCTGGTCCTCGTGGTCCTATCCCAGCCCTGCTGTGAAACTGGGCACCTGTCACTGCTCCAATATCCTGCAGCTCTGAATCTGGGGGGAAGGAAACAAATGGGACTTGAGACAAGTCCAGAGGCGAGGCTGATGAGGAGGGACAGCAGCCCTGAGTACTCAGTGTGGGACATTAGAGAAAGCCTGGACACAGCACCTGAGTGCTCTCACTGTCCAAACTGCATCAATGCCATTATGCCATTTTAAATTTAACCCCTTGTGGGCTTTGCCTTTAGATGGAAAAGCTTCTCAGAGCACAGGCAGCAATGCAAGAACCAACTCTATACAGCAGTGGCTGTGAGCTGTGCAGGGCATTGGTGGATCTCAGGAAAACACCAGTGCTGGAGATCTGCCAGAGTCTTGTAAGGCTATAATACAACCTCCATGACTAAAAGGATCCCATATCCCCACAAGGTACTTGGAAGGAAGCTCTGGCACTGTGCAAGCTGAGGAGTTGTTGCATCTATAAATGTTACCCCTTTTGGAACCAGCTGGGAAGACTCACCTCTCAATAAGTCTGAGAGTGGAGGACCACAATCCTCTGGAATTGTGTAGTCGCCTTTCCCGATGTTTTCAAATAATTTATAGATATTATCCCCTTCAAAAGGGTACAGACCCGTTGTGATGTTGTATCTGTGAAGGCAGAAGGAGAAGCAGGATGAGAAACAGCCCACAGGTACTCAGTTCTTACCTGACTACATAAGCCAAAAGCAACCAAGGGGAAACCAAAAGAGGAATATTTGGCAGTATGTGCAAAACCTCTTTAAGTTTAGCCTGCCTTCATCACAGTCTGGGACAGCAAAAACTTAAAAGTAAATACTGCAGATACTTGTGGCTTCTGTTACTGCCCTGGCTGTGCCTCTGGGAGCTGAGCAACAGCTGCAGAGTCACTCATGGAGAGCAAAGATCCCCTTGTGCAGAATTACAGATACTTTGGGGAGCCTCAACCCACCCACAGGAGTGAGCAGCACCCCCCTCCACACAAGAGCAGTGATGACAGAGCTGGGCCAGGCCCGAGCTATCTGAGGGTGTCATTCATTGTGAAGCTCCTGGGCACTCACAGTGTCACCCCTGCAGACCAGATGTCGACTTTAAAGCCTGAAAAGGTGTCAAGGCCATTGGCAATTTCTGGGGGCTGGAATGCTGGCGACCCTTGGCTCGTCCTGCACGTGTCGTCCTCCGCAAACGGATGCAATGCCTGAGGCAGGAGAGACCAAACAGTGTCAGCCTTCCAAGGAAAACAAACTGTGACTCTTGGAAAAGTTCCACCTGGGAAACAAAAGGGGAAAACTCCTCTACTGAACATCTACACATGATAAGGTCATGCCACCACAGCAGTCACATGCCACAGTGACAAGTCTTGCACCTCTCCTACCTAAGAGAGATTCCATATAAAAAGAAGGATAAGATTATGCAGCTTATCCCCATTTCCCCCCACTTTTGGGCTCATCCAAGATTGACATCTTCCTTCTCTCTGTGTTTCCTGAGCAGAGGTTTCATGCTGTTACCAAAAGAAGTGCTTTGGCAATTGCAATAAATATTCAGAGTCAGTCAGAGCACTCTGCAAGTGCAACAGAACAAAAGCCTAAATGCACAATAAATCAATGACACCACAGAGGTGACCTCAATCTAGAATGTCCCATTCTGACTTTGCTGTGCTTCTCACATACCTCTGCTACTCCTAAATCAGATATTTTTAGTGTCCCATTGGTTGTTAGCAGGAGGTTCCCAGGTTTTATATCCTTGTGGACAATCCCTTGGCTGTGCAAGTATTCTAAGCCATCTATAAGCTGACAAAAGTACCTGCAGAGAGAGGGAGAGGGGAAAAATAAATCAAACACTTTTAGCCAGTAGAAAGGAGCTTTTTGCTGTGGTCAGAGTCTCTGGGCCATCATCGTAACCCACATGCAGCCTGGCAGTTGTAGAGGCAAATGTTTCATCTCATAATATCCAGAAATAACATTAATGTGCCTGAATTTCACTTAGGCTGTCTGTAATCTCAGAGATCTCTTAAACTAAAATGACAATATGACTATAAAATGATGTAGTTGCCACAGATTTGCTGCTCTGCCCTGATTTGATCCTGACAATGTTTTTGTTATCTATTCCCAGAATTCTCATGTTTCCTTCCTTTAGGAGTAAAAAGGGCTCCAGCTTAACCCAGCTAACTACCCCAGCTACCAGATCATGCTGGATATTGCCAATCCCTAATCCATCCCAAGGCCTTTAAAGTCTTTTCTGATGCTGAACTGTGGCTTGACCTCCATTTAGGCAGGAGATTCCCCCCTCACACCCCTTGGCAAGGAAAGAGCACAGGGACTGGGGGGGCTGTTGGGTAGCTCAGGAAGTAAAATAAAAATAACAGAAAAATCAATAGAAGGATGGTTTTCTTCCTAGAATCTAAGGGCAATCCCTGCTGGCCACTTCAAGAGCTTTTCACTTTTTTTGCATGGGTGTAAAATATGAAATTATTGCACAAAGCCAGGTTTGCTTTCAAACACAGTCTGAGCAGAGTGAACTCGAGAGAACACAGCGGGGAGAGGAACAGAACTTACCCGTGAGCCTGAAACACTGGAAACCTCTTTTCTGGGACACTGTCCAGCATTTCCTGCATCCCACACACACAGTACTCCATCACCATATACGTGAGGGCAGAGTTAAGGAAACTCCAGGGTTAACACTCCTCAGTGTTAAACATTCCTCAGAGGGAATGGCTGCACTTCCCAAGTGCTGAGGAAATGTTCCTCCAGCTCCCACAGGACAGGGAAGCACCTACAGGAAAATCCTTCTGCCAAATGAGCATCTGAAGCTCTGTGACCAGACCTGGAACAGGATGGGAACTCCATGACCAGACCTGGAACAGGATGGGAGCTCCACAGAAAATAAGCTGGAGATCTCACAGGCATGACAGAGAACAGGGAAATACCTTGAAGTGGGCACAGAAAGTTGGGAACTCCCTGGCAGAAGAGCTGCAGCCCATTCCCCCAGTGCCCTGGGTGTTCTGCAACTCAAAGTGAGCTCCCATCACCTTCCTCAAAGTTGGTTATTCCTCACTCCCCATCCCAAACAATCCAGTTGTGTGCTCTGTGGAACAGCTGCTGCTTACCCCCAGCTCCACAGAAGTATTCCAGTAGCAGGAAAAAGGATCCTTGGAGACCTGAGAATCTTTGTGAAACCACATGGATAAAAACAGTTACAACAGAATGCCAAGAGCTGCTGGCACTTTGCAGCATTTGTTCCCTTGCAGCATATTTCAGTTTTTATCTCTGTAAGCTTTAATGTTGGGGCCAAAAAAATGGGAACCAGACTGCCTGATGTTGTAGCTGTCTGTTTTCTCCTCTCCCTGGGCTTTTGAAGGCAAAGTTTGGCTTGGAGGGGCCTGGGAAAACAGACCCTGGGACATTGGGGAGTGTCCTGACAGAGCAGAGGCTGCCAGGGCTCCCCTGCAATCCTGAGCATGATCAGTTATTCCTCCAGGCAGTTGCCTTCTTAACCTAAACCCAAAATAAGTTACTTTTGCCCCAAGAAACCACCTGAGGTAGAAGAGGCAGAAGGGAGACTCCTGCCCTGGGCTGAAGACTCTGCTGCCCTCTGTTCCATCTAGCAGCTCCAAACACTGAAAACGCATTAAATTCCTGCTCCATTCCCCATGAGAGACCCTAAAATACTCTAAATATATCCTAAACCAGAATTTATGATGTGTGTGAAGATTCTCAGTACATCAATAAAAGCAAGAATAGAAGAGAGAACTCCCAAAATTCATTCCTACCCTGGAAGAAATCTGTGAACTGCTCCTATCAGAGTGATTTGGAATATATCAATTCTCCCACTGTCAGGACAATAACAGTGGTGGTGGATAATCCAGAGCAGCTCCTGGGGAGCAAAGAGGCTCAAGGACAGCCCTGGCTGGGTGTCATTAACAGCCAGGCTGCTCCTCACCCCTCCCTGGTCACTGATCCCCTTCAGGTTGATCAATCAGATTAGAGAACAGACTTCCAGGCTGGAGCAGATCTGTTACAGGTGCCCCAAGCTCTCAGTTCTCCTCCTCAAGGGTTTCTGCTCCCACACTCACTGGTAATGGGATCCCTGGGATGCTGCTCATGGAACTGGGTTCATTTTCTGCCTGGATGAGCTCTCTCCATTCACCACTGGCTCTGCACTCCCAGCCACAGCAGGCCAGCAAACAGCCCTTAAATACTAAAAGCCATTGATATTTTTAATCCAGTTGCCACAGCTTTCCCTTTCTCACAAAAAAAAAAAAAATCACTGAAGGTTTTTATTAGGTGCTCAAATGCTGTTTTAACCTGAAGGGAGCCTACAAGAAAGATGGAGAGGGATTTTTTAGAAGAGGACACAGTGACAGGACATGGGGAAATCACTTCACACTGACAGAGAGGTGGGTTAGATGGGAGATTAGGGAAAAAATCTTCCCTGTGAGGATGGTGAGGCCCTGGCAGAGGTTTCCCTGAGAAGCTGTGGCTGCCCCTGGATCCCTGGAAGTGTCCAAGGCCAGGCTGGAAGGGGCTTGGAGCAACCTGGGACAGTGGAAGGTGTCACTGCTCATGGCAGGGGTGGAATGGGATGAGCTTTAATGTCCTTTTTAACCCAAGCCAAGCCTGCAGTGCACTTCCACCATCAACAGAACACTCAGGTGGGGACAGAATCCTCCCTTCCACAGCCCCAATTTCCAATCCCACAGTGCTTGTTCTGGAAATTAGGATTTTTCTATTTAATCACCACGGGGAAGTTGACATCTCCCCCTAAATCCCAACTCTGCCTCCTGCCAGGAACCAACACAGCCCTGAGCATGACTCAGGGCCCTGCCCCCAGGGCAGCCTCAGGGATAGAGTCCCTTTTCTGCTGGATCTGTTCCCAAAATTGTTCCCCATGTGGCTGCTCAAGGTCTGCTCTATCACAGCCCAGGCAGTGCCTGTCAGAAGCTGGGGAAGGGCTTGAACAAAATCATGGATGATTTCACTGATTCCAGTGAAAACAAATTCCCCCAGTTATTGTCAGAATCAGCACAGGGAGGAACAAACTTTGTGAGAGTGTAGAAGCAGACAAAGATAAAAATAACAAAGTCAACCTGTCCTTGCAAGGGAAAAACACTGAAAACCAACTCTGGACCAGCACTGCTCAAAGTCCAGCAAGGAGCATCCTTGGAGAGATCCCATTTCCCAGTGATGGTTTTGTGTTGTCATCACCTGGTACCAACACACGATGTCTCTCTCGGGCTCCTTTTCCCCCTGCTGCCTCCTCCCTTCTACCTAATTAACCAGGATGTCTCTATCAATAATTGACTTGCAGTCCCCTCACTCTGTAGAGGCCACAGAACGAGCAGAAGCTGTCACACTCCTTTATCCTAATGATCTGGTGGTAGAGTGTTTGATCTAATTAATGCACACAATTAAATTACTCCTTTTCTGGAGTACTGTAATAAGAAGACAGTAGTTAGAAAACACTGTCAAAAATAAAAGGATCCATTTATAACATATGCTACAAGGGATCAGCTCCAGGAACTTCCACACTGGTTCCAGACAAAGTGCTCTCAAAATCCAGCAAAGTGAGGATAAAATTGCCTTGATCAGTGTCTGTGTGAATTTGTGTTTGTGTGCAAAGTCTGCCAGGTGGGCAGGATGGTTATTAGCAGCGAAAGCAATTTAGCTGTAAAAATTTAAGCTTAAGAAACATCCAAAAGGGCTTTTCCAAAAGCAAACTACAGCAGAGAACAGTGGCAGCTCAAACCTGACCAACAGCCCTGTGTAAAAGGATATATTTTCTGTTTCTCCTCGTTGTACAACACATCTACCAGCTGGATGACGTTTTTGTGCCGTAATCTCCGCAGGAGCTGGATCTCCCTGCAAGAAGAGAAAAGGAAAAAGTTACATTTAAAAAGCTTATTCCCAACTCTATTTCTTCCAAAATTTCACCCAAATTTAACTTGACTGAATGGCTCAGAGACCTGAAGTGAATCGTGAGGGGAATAAATAAGGCAAAACAGTGAGGAGCCACCTTCCCTTGGCTTGGGGAACAGCCCCTTGAATGTCACCTTCTGTCAGCTGCTCTGATCTTTGGCTCCAGGGATTTTATACCTGCCCCAAACCACAGTTTAGTCTCTTTTGCATTAAACTCATCCTGCAAAATCCCACTGGATGCCAGCTGTGGAGAAACAGGCAGAGCAGGACAGTCAGGTCAGGGTGGTTCTGTTGGTGCCTGGCAGTGCACGTCCTGCTTTTCACTTTGTTCTGCTGCTGCTCCATCCTGGGCTGTGCTGAGCTCCCAAATTCTCCTCCCCAGAATGATTTGGTGAGTGCTTTAAGCAGTGTGGTCACAATTCATCAGCTCAGCCTCTGGGAAGCAGCATTACAAGGAATTCTGAGCACAGCTTTGGAAGTGAGAGCCCCTGCCCAAAGCCAGCTCAGAGCCCCTCATGGGCACAATTAGCAGCTCCAGTAATGAGCTGGGGCCAGCACAAAGGCTGAGCAACAACCAGGAGCTGCTCCTTGGAAAGGGCTTCTCCCATGCAGGAGTGCAAGGAGAATCCTTACCGATCTTTTAAGGATGCCTGAGCAGTGTGAATTATTTCACTACCAAAATTAAAGCCAGAGACTCCTTTCTCAGCTCTGGATTTATCAGAAGGCACCAAGAGCTGAGCAGAGACCCAGGATACCACAGCAAAACTCCCAAGTATTGTGTGGACATGGCAGACAAGTCTAATTATAGGAATGACCAAAGGGCTGAAGTGGATTAAATTAGCACAAGGAACAGCAGCCAGTGTCAGTGTGGAGCTGAGGAGATCCTGCAGCACGAAGGGAGAGGGTTGAGGGCTCCAACCAGGGCTGCCAGAGGGGAGCAAACACACTCAAACACAACTTTAAGGCCCAAATGTTGGGAACACATTTAAAATCCTGATCCCGACAGCTCATTCCCTGTGATACAGCTTGGAAGCACAAACGCTAATTCCTACAAATAAATATCTCATATTTCTGTAATGATTTCCCCCCCCCAGGAGGACTCTGTGAACCAATCCAAAATGCCAGGGCAGTGCCCCCACCCCTGGGGCAGAAGCCAAGCCACCCTTTTCCCAGAGGAAAGATTACTTCTATTTTTAGCCCCTCTTTGGCTCTGGAATGCCCGAGGAGCAGGGACAGCCAGCTCAGTCACCTCCAATCCCATCTCACTTTGCAAACCCCTTGAGTAGGGGAACAGAGGTCTCACCTCCTCAGAACAGGCCTAAATTTGATTTTTCTTCTTCCAAAACTACCAACAAAACCCCACTGCAAGGGTGTGAGCAGACAGACTGCCAGAAACCAAGGCCTGTTTCCAAGTACAACCTCCTTGGAAGGAGACAAGGGGGAAAAAGACCTAACTCGAGCTCTGTCACATCCATTAAGCTCATCCTGGTGGATTAAGATTTATCCCCTGCAAGGTACCTGCTCTGGTAAATAACAGGGGGTGTTGGTGCTCAGAACTGTAAATAGCAAAGCTGCCCCCTTGTTCCATGGGCCACAGCATTTTGGAACATGCCAAAGGTAGCCTGGAAAGGCAGATTCCTCTTTCTGGACATCTCCACTGCAAGATCCAGTGCTCTTCCTTGTTCCCAGCCTAACAAAACACAGCCAAAAGATTCATTCCCTTCCTTTGGTTCACAGGGCTCTTCCCACAACATCCTGAAAGCTTGGGAGGTGCAGCACCTGATCCAGGACTGGTTGGAAGTGCCAGGAAGATTTCAGTGTCACTTTTTCTCTTTCCTAGTCCCAAGGGTTCCATCCACATCCTACTCCTGCAGGGATGTCTGGCATTCCAAGTTCTATATCTATCAGAATATGGAATTCTGGGCTCTTCCATGGAGTACAGGTGCCAGCATTTCACCTCTCAACCCAAGCAAACATCCAGCTCAGCAGAGAAAATCCTTGAGCCAAGGGGAACACATCCCTGAGGAGGAGGGATCAGCTCATTCCCACCTGAGCTCACACCTCCAGGGCTTCCAGCAGAGCTGTCCCTGTTTGGAGGTTCCAGCTCTTGGGACTTGCAGACCCCAGGAACTGCCACAGCACAGCCCCATAACCCAGGACAACCCTCAGAGGAATTCCAAGGAGCACAAATTCCAAGCAGAGCAGTTGCTGAGGTGGTAAGTACAGCACAGGGCACTTGGGATCCCACAAAGCCCCAAACACTTAATTAACGTGTCAGGCTATTAGCACACAGCGTTATTAAACCTCTGCTGCTGCTGCAGCCACAGGCTGCCAGGTTCTCCTGCCTCTTTTTGGCAATCCCACTAAACTCCTTTTTTTTTGCAGGGATGAGATTCTGCAGTGTCTGCCTGACTGAGCCACCTCCACCTGCTCTAAAGAGAAATGATTGTCCCAACAGATTTAAGGAAACTGTGTTTTACAAGTTTAAGCCCTCAACATCCCCTCCAGGACTCAGAGAGCCCTTCAGGGCTCATTTTCCTGGGGCAGAAGTGGAGTGTTTTGGGGTAGAGAAAAATAATTTAAGTCCCAAACAGATTTTAGCTGTAATTTCTGGGTCTCCAGAACAACAGGAGACAGGGCTGGGGCAGAGATGAAGCTGTGGCCTGGGATATCAGCAAGGAGTGACCCAAGGTTGGCATTAACATCCCATTTCCAGCCCAACATCTCCAGGTGCCCAAGGCCCAGCTCAGACCTGTGTGATCCTCCACAGCTCATTAGTGCACTCTCATTACCCCCTGTGTGTTACTGCTTGTGGAATTACCCAAGGGCCACTGTCTAGGAACCGTTTTCCAGGGATTTCCTTGGATGACAATTCCATTCCTGTGCTATCAGCACAGCTCTGAGGCAGGAGCCCACCACAGTAACTCAATCACCTCTGCCCAACAACCCAAACCTCATGTGCAGCTTTTCCCTGTGTGGTGAGAAACACTGGAAACCACTTCAGTGATCAGATTCCAAGAGAGAAAGCAGAACCCAACGGTGTGATCCAACCCATTTCCTGCTGTCCTGTGCACAGGAGCAGTTTTTGGGCATAAACTCCTCAAAGCTGCCCAAAGTGAGATTCCAGTGCAATCTGGCCATGTTGACATTAAAATACTGTGTCAGTGTCCTGTCCAGCACTACCTGCAGACCCCACAGCACTGAGGACTCAGACACCTGGGTTTGGTCACATATCTCACACTCAGAGCAGACACAGCTTTCACTCCCTCTCACAGCAGTGCTGAAGGGTTCTGATAAGCTCAGAGTGCCAGGGGACCAGGGAACCACAAAATACAACAGTTTGCCTTAAAATTCCCCACTGAAGCAGCAGATAAAGCACATGGATAGGTGGGCAGAGGGAAAAGGATGAGGGAACAGAAACAGGAACTTGAACTAAAGTTAAAACCCTGGGTACAAGGCAAGACCTAAAATCTGCCTTGGTGTTTTGGAGCAGGTGGGGCTGAGCCAGGAAATGTCCACAGAAAGTCCCTTTTAATAACTCCTTTAATGACCCATCTGATACTCACAGCCCCATTCTGGGTGTGAATAAAACTTCCACGGAGTTCACCTCAGGACACAGGAACATTCCCATGGCTCTGAGAGCAGGGAACTCTCCTGATGTGGACAAGCTCTTTCTACCTAATTTACATTGCAAGCTTCCCTAAGGAGGAAACCATCTCCAGGTTCCCCAGTGGCAGCTCTGGATGTGCCCGTGGAGGGACCCAGGGACGGGGCACTCAGCCTCCACCAGAAAAACAAGAAACATTTTATTACACATTAACCAAGTCTGCTTGATCCTGAACCTGAGCCAGCAAGGGAGAGAGACGGGGAGGTCCCAGCCTTGGGATGTGACTGTTCCACAGCCAAGAAAGGTTGGAAGGCAAAGTGAGAGGGCTCCCTGACAGCAGTGCTGGGACAGGATGTGAAATATCCCACAGCTAAACTGGGAAATCAAACTGAGGGACAGACACAGGGCTCTGCAGGTCAGGGCTCACCCGCAGCAGAACACCAGGAGTGTATCCTCGACCTCTCAGAGCTCTCCCTCCCAGCCTAGATAAACCCTCCTGGGTTGTTTGGGCTGCAGAGGCTCCTGCAGGGCTGATAAGCAGCTGCTGCGAGGTCCAGGGTAGGGAGAGTTCCCACAGCAGCCCCACTGATCCAGCCCCTCCTGGGGTTCACTTCCATGAGGGCTTTGTACCCTGAGTAACCAGGTGTGGCAGAGGCACAGAGAGCTGACAACCCTTGGCCCTGTTTTACAGCCACAGAAATCAGCTGGAGAGAGCCTTGAGTTAACTCCCAAGGACCTTAGAAACGAAGCCAAGGAAAAAAACCCAAAACTTCCTCTGCCTATGGGGTGCTCCATATATTGGATGCTGTTCTAGCCACCTTCCACATGGGTGGGAGGAGGAATTGCCACCACAGAGAGCTCCAGGGAATACCAGGGAACACCTGGGCAGATGCAGGAATAACCCTGTGAGGACACCAGGTGTGTTTGTAAGGTCTCACCTCACCCAGGTGCTGAGAGGATTCAGAGGAATTGCTTTAACAAACAATATTTCATCCATTAAATGACACCAAGGTGGTGTATCCCAGACTGTCCCAGCCCTTGGGAACCTGTGCCCAGCCTCACCCAGAGCACTGGCTGCTGTTCAGAGGGAAGAGATTCCTAAATACCTGTGGATTAGGAAGCACTTCCACAGCAGATCCACGCTGTCAGCTAAAACAACACAGCAGCTCAGCTGCTGAACAAGAACCAAGCTCACCCATCCAGCTCCCAGAGCTCCTTACTCACTTTTTCACGTTGGCCTCCCCGTTGGGGATCCGGCGCAGCTTCTTCTTCTTCAGGATCTTGACGGCTCTCCTGCACAGGGTCTCTGAGTCCAGCATCTCCTTGACTTTGCCGTAGGAGCCCTCTCCCAGCAGGTCTCCCATGAGGTACTTGCCGATGAGCTTGGCCCGTTTGCGCCGGGGCTGGTAAATGACCTCGGTGGAGTCGATGCGGTGGATGAACGTGTCCATGCCCACCGACATCAGCTCGCCCTCTGCAAACATTCCCAGCTGCTGGGGCTCCTGCAGATCCATCCTGGATTAAGTTCCTTAACCTGTTGTTTTTTTTTGTTTTTTTTTTCCTTAAGCGCTCAAGGCTTTAATCCTTGTTTAGTTAAGTTTCCAACCCTCCCTTTTTACTCCTTCTCGGGAAAAAAATATCCAGAAGATTGTACAAACATGAATAATAATAATAAAAAAAAAAAAACAACCAACAAAAAAAAAGAAGGAAAAAAAGAAAAGAAAAACCAAACCTAAGAGCTGCTTCCAGGTCAATTGGATGCCAAAAGATCCCGGCCTGGCTCCAGAATGTCTTTGAAAAAGAACATAAATCTGTGACGGGACACACTCAGTTCGGGACTCACGTTGCTTCTGACCCGGTCCCGCTACCGGGGGCTCTTCCCAGTCAACTGGCCTTGGCTGGGCCCAGTTTGATCCTAAAGAGTTAGGTCATCTCCGGGCCCGTCAGGCCACCCCGTGGAACCAGAGCAGCTCCCAGTCCCTCTCGTGACTTTCCATGCCTAGGAGCTCATGGTTCCAGCCGGGGTGGGAAGGTGTGTGCTCCCCCCGGAGCACGGGCCGCAGCGGGGGTTCAGCCGTTGGGGAGCTGGAAGCAAGTTTCCTTGAAGGAGTTTTCCCAAACAATTCTTGCGTCTTCGCTTTCGCCTATAAAAGTTTGAGGCCTTCGGTGCCTACCGAGAGCTCCCGGGGGCATCCTTCATCCACCGGGATTGCGCCCGGCACATGATGTGTCACCACCACCTCTGCTCCGGGTGTCAGCGGTGCAGGACAACACAACCCCCGTGGATCCCGGGGGGAGTCAGGGAGACCCCCCGTGCCCCAACAGCCGGCTGCTCCCGGGGGATCTCCTGCCCGGTGTCCGGCTCCTCACGGAGAGAGGGGAGGGTCAGGGATGCCCACCCGGCCCGGACGGTGCCTCCCGCACCTCCCACAGGTGTCAGCGGGGCTGGCGGCAGGGCACGGCGGGAGAGCAGAGAGGGGTGACAGGGGACAGGACACTTTCAGTGCGACAAAATCAGCGCCGGAGCCGGGACGGGACGGGACGGACTCCCGGGGAGGGTTCGGTGACCTCCAGGCCCTTCCCGGCCCGGGCCGGCTCCTTCCCCGCACGCAGCTCCGGCCGCTGCCGCCGGCCCGAACGGTGAACTGGGGGAGGGGGGGGCGAGCGGCCGAGTCCCCCCTCCCCGTCGCCAGGCGGGGGAGCCCGGCCGGGCCCCGGCGCCGCGCTCCGCCCCGCCGAGCCGCCGCC
>JAWWMS010000121.1:2071293-2103586 GCA_035048045.1 Chlorospingus semifuscus
CACTCTTTGGCCAATCAGGGCCAAGCTGTGTCAGGACTCTGGAGAGAGTCAGGAGTTTTCATTATTATCTTTTTAGCCCTCTATAAGTATCTTTTCTGTATTCTTTAGTATAATAAAGTAATAAATTAGCCTTTTGATAAGATGGAGTCAGATTCATCATTCTCTCCCCTCATTGGGGTTGCCTGCATTTACAATAGGGGAGCTTTTCCTGTGTGTGACAGTTTGGTCTCTTAGCAGAGTTCTCTCTTCTTTTGCCTTTAGGATAGTTGGATTTGAGATCTCCAGTGTTCTGCAGTGCAAACAACAAACAGTAATCAGTAAGAGTGTCTCTCAGGGTAAATTTCTAAAGCAGGCTTCCCACCAGCTGCTTTTCTCACCTATCCCCAGGGCCTCTGGTGTGGAACCAACCCTCGGATTATTCTCTTAGTGCTGCTGCACTTGCTAAACTACTCTGTCTTCTGCCCACCTCTTCTCCAGGTGATAAGTTTGATAATCAGTTTTAAAGGTCTTCTGCATATCTGCCATGAAGAAAACTTCTTGTCATGGCTTTTCAGTTTATCTGCTATTTCCTTGGGTCAGGGGTTATAACTTGTTTCCTGAACTTGTTTGCTGAATCAGCTGCTATTTCATATTGCAAATGATGCTCTCCAAATTGAAGCTCCTACAATCCAATTTCTTTTCTTTTTTTTCCTCTCCTGAGCTCTAATTGGTCTAGCTGGATTATGTTAATTATTTCTGATCAAAACTGCTTAATAAGCATGTCAGGTCAATTAGTGAGGGTCTCTAGAGTTTAAGATAGGTATTTTCTTTTCTGTTTTAGTTATCGTGTAGGCAATCCACTGTTACACATTTTATGTTTCTAGAACTATCCCTGAATTAATGAAAAGTTAACAGGCTGGGATGTAAGAAAATGCTTCATAAACATCCACCAATATCTTGCACTGGGGATCATTGGTACCTAAAATGCTGCTTTAATGCTTCAGCATTGAAATCAATCTTGGAAGCAGAGTTCATGGCCCCACAGCTGGCCCACGAGGGGATGAGCATCAAGAGAGCCATGAACTGCCCTGAGCCTGAGGGATGCAGGATAGAACAGGGAAAGCTGCAGCCAGGAGTGCTGTCCCTTCCTGGCCATAAAAAGAAGGGATAACAGTAATTTCCCATCTGTGAGATCCATTTGAGTAACTCTGTAAAATACTGAAAGGCTGCTAAATGTTTTTATATTTATTTCTTGCAGATAACTTCTTGTAATACTCATTCACAAACACAGAAGTCTTTAGATTACACTGGTATAAAGGATGTCAGAGAAAAGCTGTCCACAGATTTAAGCTGGTGGGGTTTTTTTTAATATTCTAAATACTTGATTTATTTCTGTGAGCATAGGTTTTTATCAAACCATCTTTCTATCTAATTGAGCTAATAACTTTACTGCTGTCCTCCTCTTCCTTCAGTCTGGCAAGCAATTTCCCAGCCTCATCTCCCGTCTCATATATCCACATTTGATCTGATTATTAGCATTTAATCTTTTACAAAATTCAGTGCAAGATATTCAAGCCCAGCCTTCTTTAAGGAAGTGATACCTTTTGGTGTGCTGGGTGTCACACACCTCCCTTGTGAGATAACAATTTTATCATTATGTTATTGCAAGTTATTTGCTCTCTATTTTCCTTTCCCTCCTCCCCTTTTCTAACTGGCATCTGACTCTTCATAAGAAGGTGTCTTGGTTTGGAAAGACAGGAGTCTCCTAAGGAAGGCAGGAGCCTCCCCTGAAATGGAGAGGGTTTAGTTGAGGGGTTGGGGCTGGGTTGGACTCGATGATCTTGAAGGTCTCTTCCACCCTGGTGATTCTGTGAATTCCTTGTTTTGATAAATCAAGGCTTAAAACTAGCTAGACAACAGCTCTCAACAAGAATTCTTTGCTACTGTGCTTTTCCCATGTTTGCCAAGTGCCCTTACCTGTGAAGCCACTGGATGGCCTTTTTTTGTTTCTAACTACAAACCTATCCCTATGTACATCAGCAGTGTGTGTCAAACACTAAATTATTTATCATTAGTCATAGGTGCTTTGTGTGTGTCACATAATTAACCTGTCCAATTAACAGGGAAGAGGAGTTGAGAAAACATGACATTGGGAGCTCCAAGTCTTCTCTACATAGAATGAAAGTGGAAGACAATTGAATTTACCATTTAGGTCTTCTGAGTTCAAAGATTTTCTGCATTTTATTAAGAAAAGATGTTTCCTTTGGGTCTCATTTATGGTAATATTTTAAATACAAGATCTTTTCTATGCAATTATATCTAAGGGACATCAATGATTAAACTAAAAAAAATAGAGTACTGCTCATTATCTTCACACTGCATGAGTTTGAGAGTGTGGGGTGTTTTTGTTAGACTTTTGACTAATACTGGTTTTAGTCTTGTTTCTGAGGGATGAGATGTTGGGAGGGGTGTTTAATTTCTGAACTGATTAGGACTGTGAAATGGTCATTTTGGGACTTGATTGCTAACAGCTGAGACATTATGGGACCTTCTGCAATGGAAGATGTGAAAAGGCTGAGGGAAATCTGCTCATTGTGATTGATAACACCTTTTCTCCTTACTTCCTCCAGGCAGCATGCTCTGAAAATAGAGCCTGGGAGGTGTGGGCTGTGCAGCTGGACTCAGCTGAGAGCAGGGGCTGTGTGCTTCTCAGGCAGCCACACAACAGGGAAGAAAGCTTTGCAAAAGGTGTAGGAGATGCACTGTGTTGGTGTTTTGTCACTAACAGGACAGGACTGCTGGGATACATTCCTTGAGATTTATTGTGGCATCAGCCTCATGGTTGAGACATTTGGAAGATGGCAACAGCTCATGTCTTGCCAGCAGCAGGCAAAGATTTCTTTGTTACAGAGCATTTAAAAAACTTTCTAGCCAATAGCACATTGCTAAAGCTTACAAACAGTTGTTCTAGCCAACCACTACAAGCACACCTACACCTGCTTCACACAATGCTTGCTTCTCTTCTTTCTATTAACAAGACACAATACTCCATTACTAAGCTTAAAACTTTCCACATCTTGCCAAGCATATTTTTCTTCAGGCTCAAGGTCTATCTTAGCCAAGCCTAAAACTCAAGCTATTGTTTCACGTCCTTGCTTGCTGTACCATTGTAACTTTTTGTACTTTCAGACTTTGCAGCTGCAGCTAGCTCTAAGTTTTCTGTTTCTAAGGCTTGCTTTTACAGCTTTCTAAAGTTTTCTTACCTTTACTATTTCCCACAATGCACTTCTCCTTTCTAACAAGGAAGCCTGTGGCTTTCCATCTGGGGCAAGCAAGAGTACAACAATACCTGTTGTACTCACAAATTCCTCTCACCCACTTGCAAGTGGGGTCCCTCCTCTGAGTGCCAGGCTCCACAGCAGAACCTGGGGGATGACCAGAAATGTGTGAGTATTCTTTTATAATTGTTTTGGGTTGGTATTTTTCAATGCAAGGAACTAAAGCAGATACTTTTGAAACAAAGGGAGATGCAGGAGAATGTATTGAGCAAGTTGGGTGCATTTGACCCTTAGACCTGGTGATGCAAATATAGTGACTTGGTCAAAAACTTAAATAGAAGCAGGATCCACACAAACCTGAAGATGTGGCTCAATAAAGCCTAGAGAATTCATTAGAAAATGCAGTTCTTCCTAATTGCAAAGTTCGGTGTAACACTCTCTCTTAGAGCAGGAAGAATTCAAAACTACAAAAGAAATAAACTCTGCAAATGCAAGGATCTGACAGGCATGAGATAGCTCACCCTGTCTGGGGTTCTGCACACAAAGCTGCAGTCAAACATAAGCAAAACATCTTTTTTCTCCTTGAAAAAACAAAATGTGAGTGAAGCATTGTGGATTTTTGTTTGGGGTTTCATTTTTCTTTCAATGTTTTTATTTCCTCCGATTGTGTTTGTACAAATTTTCAGGCACAGATTTTATAACTTTTTTATTGAAGTCTTCACAAGTACCCTCTTCTTCAACAATATATCCAAATACATTTTGATGTCTAAAAGCTCATGAAGAGTGGTTAATGTGATAAAAGCAGAAGCTTGAAGCAATGACATCTAAAGAGAGCCTGTCTGAAGATCTTGAAATCAGATAGAATAAAGAGAAGGCTAAAATGACAAACATGTTTGATCTTCCATACTTAAACAGAAAATCATTTCTGAGCCCTGTCTTATCCTATAAAGGAGCTGATGAATGTCTCAGATTTAGATACATGTAGCTATATTTGCTACTGAGAAAATTACATACTTGCCCTTTTGCACTAGCACTGTCGTTTGGCAGTTCATTGATTTAAAAACCCAAATCACCCACTCCATTCCTCCTCCCCTCTCTGCCCAAAAAAAGTACTCAAGTGGAAAACAGAAGCTGGCTTTTTTCTGCAAGGAAGGAATTAATTTCCTTAAGGAAAAGCAATGAAATGCCTCCAAAAATGAAGTGGTGAGATGATTTTGGGTCAAGTAGAGCACCACAATGCACACAGAAGGCAGCTGCTGAGACAAGTGCAGGCACTGCAATGCAACTGCACCATTTATGGGGGAAAGGGCAGGGAATGAGGGTGAGAGAAGACAATCTCTGTGGCATTAAACCTGCAAATGAGGGGGAAATAGGAAGGAATTATATGGTGTGAGCCCTAAACCTCTCATTTTTGTATCAAAGTCTGGAGCTCACAGGCAGAGAGCCTGGTAATGAGGAGGTAATGATGATCACCCTTAAATTTACCACTGGACATGAATGGCACAGACAAGCTGAGACCTACAGCCTGTCCTTTAGAAAGATAGGCTCTGTTCATGCAGAATTGAAGGAAACTGAACATTTGCTCTTATTTTTAAATACTTCTTCCTCCCAGCCCATAAGACATTAAAGTCTTTAATTTTATTTTTTTTTATGTAAGAAAACTTATTTTTGTTTGCATGCAGGAGGTTCCTAGTCCAACCCCTTCAGTTATGAAAAGCTTTTAATATATTAGAGCCCTAATTCAGTAAATCATTTAACTAGTTGTTTTTATTGTAAGTGCACCATGATATATACAACTCTGAATTCCACATTCAGGGACAAGGCGGCCTTGGACCTTTAAAATAAATAATGGGGCATTACAAAAATTAATCTCTATTAAAAGATGCCCTGTTCCTTCATCCTGTGAGGCAGTGCAGAGAGAATTGCAGGAGGCTGGGCGTGCAGCCTGTAGTTACTCCCTGTTATAGATATATATTATAATATTGACTTTTTGCAAATACTAAAATGGATTCCATATGTGTGGTGTTAAAGCAATTTTGCTATAAAGATATAATTTTTATTTCTGTTGATAATTAAGCTTGGACAGTGAAATAGCTGATATAATAGCTATTATATATACATAACATATAATATATATTATATAATATATCAATATAATACAATGTATATTATGGTATGGTGTGGTGTGGTATGGTATATTATGTTATGGTATATTATGTTATAGTTTATTATGTTATAGTCTATTTTTGTTATAGTATACTATATTGTATTTTTGTTATAGTATACTATATTAATTATTATATATAGATAGTATATAATATACTATATTATGTATAATAGCTCGTGTTAAAATGCCTGCTTGATTGGGATAACTTCCAAAGAACATATGATGAGGACCCTGCTGTTGATATGCCAACTATCAGCACTCACCATCTGAAGAAAGTGTGGATCAAAGCCCAAAACTGGAGATGATAAGAAAAATGGACTAAAACCACAATCAAGGAATACACATGCTCTAAAACGGTGGACCTGAGGAGGAGCCAGGCTAAACAACTCTTGGAACATGTAAATTAGTTTGATATACATAATTGTTTATGAGTATGTAACAGGCTGATGCCATAGAAATGGTATAGAAATGGTATATAAAGGGTGTTTCCAAAATAGCAGGTGTACTCTTGGTGGAATGCCAGGAGGCACCTTGGCCTTAAATCTTTGGTTTATTGTCTTTGTCTCCTATTAAACTTTATTAAACTTACTTTTTAAACTTACTTTTTAAAAACCTTTTTTAAACTTACTAAATGTTTACAGTAGAGTGAATGTTGTTTTACACCCCTGGCACAGAGAGCAGCCAGGCTGGTGCTCACTGGCTCTGTCCCCTCTCCCAGATGAGCTGCTCTGTCCTCACTTCTCCAGGAGGACCTGGGCTTTAGCTTTGCTTTGCTGCTGCTGTCTCTGTCCAGAGCCAAGTTGTGTTCACGTGTTCTTGTAAGCAATTCACTGACCTAAATGCAGTGTATCTGCATAAACAAAATCTCTAATTGCATGCAATTAATACTGATGAAAAGGAGTGAGGAGAAAGCATCAGCTGTAGCTCAGTGAAGGCTGGGGCCACCTAAGCCACAGTGCATGGGCTCCATTCTGCAGAGAGCAGCACTTTGAATGCTATTTTAGAGATGCTCTAATTCCTTATGAACCCACATCTCTGATATTACACTGAAGTTACACTTGAATGTACAATATTTGCATTCCACTTGCTAATTCATGTTGCTTATTCTCTCTAATCTTGACATCACAGCACAAATCCTTTTCATGCTCTATTTCCCATGCAGTGCAGCTTCTTTGGTTTGTAAGTAACATTATTTTCCCCATTAAAGTTAATTTCCATAGTAGACTATGGAATTTCTCTCGTGCCCTCCACTTTTCAGGAGGAGCCACACAAACAAAAGCCAAAGGAATTTTTATGGGTTACTGAAAAGGTACTGATAAATCCTGCTCTTCTTTTTCTAAACTGGTGAAAGTTGTTACATTTACAGCCTTGTGGATAAAACTACTTCTGACCAGTGGACAGTCAAAGCAGACGTAATGCATCATATTAGAATGTGAACATACCAGGGAATCCACTAAGGAAGAGGAGAGAGAGCAGCTGCTGAAGGCATTTTATCCATGATGGATAAAATCAATGCAGAAGAAGTAAATTTGAATCCTGGAAGTGATCTGGGAGCAAAAAAAGGTCCATGAGGAAAACAGAATGAGTCTGTGGAGAACCATGGAGGGTTGCACAGATTTTGCAAGGAACTTTTCAATATGTGGTGTCCTCAAAAAAACCCTTGTAATTCCTCAGACTTTGCTGGCTTCATGTAGCTGCAATGCAGGCCCATTTTTTCCAAAACAAAACTGAATGTACCTGACCTAAATCAGCACATCTGTCTCAGTAAAAAGCTGTCAGCTCACCCTGATGACCAATATATCCACTCCTCCAGTGTTTGTTTGTTTGTTTTCTGTGATAGCTTCAATGCCACATCAGAACTGGTAGATCTTTGCTTGTCCTGGCATAAGGTCTGGTTTGGCACCCAGAGAAAGTAATGTTGAGTCAAGGCTCATTCACTGGTTTTATATTTGCTGACTTTCCACTAAGAAATCATTTCAGGATCCATCTCCCAGTTCTATAGCTGGAAATTCAGGATAGACAACCTGCAAAATGCTGCAGGAGAAAACAGTCTGTGCTCTGTGGTACAATTTAGACCATCTGTGAAGACAAATCCTTCCAAGCTGTGTTTTTGCTGCTGCTCTCTGACATCTTTCTGTGCTGGGATGTGAGTTATGCAACAGTGATTTTCAACAGATATCAACAAAAGTGACCTCAGATTCAGCAACCCCATAGCTCTTTATGCCTTGTCAGTGTGCACAGGCAAATGCAATGGTAGTTCCTGTAAATCCACTTTTATCCCTTCAGTGTTTGCTTTCCCCTCATACAGGAAACAGCATGGGCTTTCCTTTTGGCTGTGGGGCAAAAAGTTTTATTTCTCTTTCATTTCCTTCTGAAGAAATCCTTCTAAACATATAATGAGACAGCAACAATGCATTTTTGCATGGCTTCTAATGAAAGACTCTTCATGAACTTTACTTTTTGTGGCATGCAGGGGAAGAAAATATCCAGTGTTATTGTTCAAGTGTATATAATTTATAATATATCCTTAAGAATTGCTACATGGGTAGACCTCATGAGTCTTCACAGCAGCACCTGCTTGTGGTGGTGTTTGCAGGGGTCTCAGGATGAGGGAAGAGATAAGGATCTGACTCCATGTTTCAGAAACCTTGATTTATTATTTTATGATATATATTATATTAAAACTATACTAAAATAATAGAAGAAAGGATTTCATCAGAAGGCTAGCTAAGAATAGAAAAAGAATGATAGCAAAGGCTTGTGGCTCGGACAGAGAGTCTGAGCCAGCTGACTGTGATTGGCCATTAATTAGAAACAACCACAAGACCAATCACAGATCCACCTGTTGCACTCCACAGCAGCAGATAATCATTGTTTACATTTTGTTCCTGAGGCCTCCCAGCTTCTCAGGACAAAAAATCCTAAGGAAAAGATTTTTCATAAAATATCATGGCTACAGGTGGCAGTGATTGTCCACGTGCTGTGGAGTTCAGAGTGGGAGTTCTGGTGCTTTTTCCTCTTGCATTGGCATTTCCTCTCATCATCCTTCCATGTTTTGGGAGTCCTGCAGAGTGCAAAGGCTTTGCTGACTTTGGGGATACTGAGAGTGGGAATTGCCACATTTTCTGATGGCTCTGGGAGTTTCTGTGTGGTTGAGCCATTCACCTTGCTGAGCAGGGAAGGTGCTCACTGCATGGCCAGAACAGCCTCATGAGAACTTGAATTTATTTCCTGCACAATAGGGTTCTGGCTTGCTCCTGGGTGATTCATCCTTGCTGATCTGTTGGCATTTTTTATATAAACAAGTGGCTTGAGTGGAGGTTCAGAAAATAGTTCTGGGAGGCCACGTTGGCTCTGACAGCATTTCTGGTCTTGGGAACTGTTGTGTGCAGGCAAAGTCTCATCCCAACCACACGGTGCCATCTCCTTATGGAAAAGTCTACGGACTGCCCACGTGTCCTTACAAATCACAGTCCTGAGAGAAGCAGGGTTTGGTTTCTGTTGCTTCCCTCCCTTCCTGCTGGTTATTCCTGCAGTTCCAGGTGCTGCTGAGCTGGGATCTGCACTCATGGGCAGCAGTTCTGCAAAGGCACCGTGGCTGTGGTGGTGCTGTCTTGTGACACTGATGGTGAGAGCTGTTAATTGCCATAATAAATCATTGAATTAGGAGGGTTTAACTTATCCTCTGGCCTGTGTTGTCCCTGTGAGCTGTGTCTGTCCCCAGACCCTTCAGAGTCAAAGCATCCTGCTCTAGGAGAGCATCCCTGCTGCTCTTGGCCACCACAGGTTTTTCTTTACTTCACTGCCCTGGTCAGATTAGAATTATTTGAAACACAAATTTTGCCTAATTCCTCTGAGCTCTTTGCTATGACCTTTGCTGGCAGTCTGTGTTCCCTTTGCCTAATTTTGTGCTGCTTGTGGCTCTAGAAGAGAACTTTGCTCCGACACACAGAAACCTCTTCTGCTGACTTGAGAGAGATAAACCTGGGAGGGGGAGCAGCTCCTGGGGAATGTGGAACTGGGGACATGGTGGGTGTGCAGGGGACTCTGCAGGTCCTCCTTCTCCCCCCAGTGAAGCAGCTCTGGGTGTAAATGCTTTGGAAGGAATTCTGGTTCCCTTCTTAAAACGTGGCTTGGAGGGAGGAGGTCAGGCCAGATGGATTTATCCTGGAGGAATTGCCTGCTCCCAGGCAGAGTCACCTTCTGTAATTCTGTAAAGATGCAGTCACAGCGTTGTTTGATCTGCTGTGCTGCATGGGGGCTCCTGACCATGTGTGTTAATCATAAACCAGCCCTCTCCTCACCACCACAGCCCCTTGCAATCTCCTCTTAATCTTCCTTGTTGAAGCAGGAGGAGAAATTAACCTGCTCTTAAAAAAAGTATTAATTTTTAGAAGTGCTGCAGAGAGCACAGAGCTGTGGTGATTTAGGAGAAATCAATGCAACAGTTATTAAATTATATGGAACGCTTGGTTGTGGCTGAAACAAAGAGTTTCCTGGAATAAGAAACATCCTGGAACTTCTGTTGCAGTCCTGGAGTTATGTCTACAGGGAACACAGACATTAAAATCCATTTGCAGGCAGTTACCTGGCTCTTGGCCTTGGGAGAGCAAGTGGCTTTGCATGCTCATGTCTTTGTTTCTGCACTGCAGCTTTGGGGTTTGGGCTGATGCAATAACACTTTATAACCCCTCTGGCTGAGATACCTGACACATCCTGCAACCCTGGGGTAAGGAAATGAAAAGGCTGTGGTTATAATAATTCACTGTGCACTGACCAAAGGCTTGGGGTGCTCCAGTTGAGGCACCCTGAGCTGGTTCCCTGGCGGAAGGGAGGTGTAATTTGGTTTTTGAGGTATTTTTTGTTGTCAGTGGATTGCAGGGGCCCCCTCAGGTGCCTGTGGCCCTGGGGAAAGGGGTAAAAGAGCCTGGAGGGCTCAGATATCCCCCCCACATTCTAGTCTTGATAATTTTCATCTGTGTTGCTGCCTCCAAGCAGCAATGCCCACTCCTGGCAGGAGGGATGGAGATCTGCCTTCTGAGGGTCTTGGCAGGCACAATTCCCTGCCTCCTCCTTTGCCAAAGCCAACAAAAGTGGGAAAAGCCAGTCTGAAAGGCTCAGAGCTCTTAAAAGTGCTGCTAATAGAATCCAATAGCACACCACGGGGACGTGGTTGAAAATAGATGTTTAATTCAAAGCAGAGCTGGTCTGAGTCAGGGGGTGCAGAAAGTTCCCCAGCACAGCAACTCCCTGGGCTTGGCTGGAAGGGGATAAATCAGATGTGAGAGCTGGAATAATCCTGCTTTCCTTGTCCCTGTCTGTCAGCACACGTGTTCTTGGGTGAGCTGTGGGGAGGCAGGTTGGGAACATTCCAGGTGGTGGTTCCACAGTGGTTTATCTTCCCCTTGGTGATTAAACTGCTGTGGTCTTGCAAAATCAATGCAGCAGCCCTGGGTGTCTGAGCTGTGTTCCCACTTCCTCCAGCAGCACAGGTCTCTCATGGCTGCATTTTGGCCCCCCTGACAGCAAAGGAAGAGGAAATAATCCACCTGCTCTTCCAAAGGTTGCACAGATTGCCAGCCCTTGATTGACTCAGCCAGAACATAGTGGTTCAGTCAAGGTCACGCAGCAAGCTGCTAATTAAGACATTACAGAAATTAATTTGGCCTCTTCACTCCACACATGTCATTAAAGCACCTGCCCCAGCAGAGCCTGCCCTTAAATACAGCAAATTCAGAGAGCAGCAGCCTTGAGAACCCTCAGCCTTTGTGGTGCCCACAGAAACCAAAATCTGCTGTCACTGTAGTCCCTGCTGGCTCTCAGGGAAGTGCTGCTTGCAGCCTGAGGTGGGTCCTGGGAACAGGGAGAGCCCAGCCCAGGCTCCAGCCCCTCCTGGGAGCCCCATCCGTGTCTGCAGACCCTGCCAGAGCTGCATTGTGCCAGGGAAAAGGTGCTTTTCTTTCAATTTGCTTATTGAAAAGACCTCCTGGACTGGGTGTGGAATGTGGATCCTCACTGCTGATGCCTCAGTCCCTGTGGAGCCACGGTGCTGCAGAGGGTTCTGCCCTTGGGAACGAGTCCTGCTGCAGATTTTTGCCCTCTGGGTGGTTTTCCAGCCTCAGTACCTGTGAGTTTTCCTTGGAGGGGCCCGTCCTCCTTCCTCATCTGGTGGCACAAAGCAGAATTCTCTCACTCAGCTCTCTCCTGGAGAGCTTTGTTTGCTCACCTCTCTTGATAGCCTGCTGGGACTTTGTGCTTCTTTCACTCCAAAACTCTGTTTTTTGAGAAGTCCCTGATAAAATGGGATTTTCCAGCTGTTCCCAGCACAACTGAGAGGAGCTGTCTCAGCAGTGACAGCCACAGCAGCAGGCACTGAATTCTGCCTCAAATTCTGCCTGTGCTCCCTTGAAGCTGTGCTGTGGGTGCCTGGAAGTTCTGGGAGCAGGGATGGGGAGACTCAGGGCAGTCAGGGCTCCTCTCCCTCCCCATTCCCAGCACATGCACTGCTGGGTTTGCTGGGCAAACTGGAATTGACCCCACGGGCAGAGCCACCAGCCCTGCCAGGGAAGAGCAAACAGGAGCCTCTTGCACCCAAAGCAAACACGACAGTTCCCAGGGATTTTCCAGAGGGTTATTAATTGGATAATTCCTTTAATCTCCAGTGTTGGAGGAGACCTTCATTATGTTTACATCCCCCTTTTTGTGCCTTTTTCTCTTCCCCATCAGAAATTTATTTCTGTTACCAAAACTGTTAAAAGTTAAAAGGGACAGCTTTGGAAAGAGGAGGCAACGGCCTCTGGGAATAACAGTGACCCAGGGAGGAGAATGGGCCACTCCTCTGGATTCCTAAAGGCACCATTTGGGGTGGGGCAGACACCAAAGACAAAGAGAGCAGCACATGGCTCTGGGGGGCGCAGCAACGTGGGCATACTCCTCAGGACTTTGTCACTTCAACCACTTCATATGAGCACTGAAATCAGGGTTAGGGATAGGAGGGCAGGACCCCCAGCTCAGAGCCAGGGGGATAAAATCTGGCACAAAGAGAGCACATGGCTCTGGGGAGGACACCAATGTGGGAATGCTCCTTATGAGCTTTGTCACTTCAACCACTTCACCTGAGCACTGAAATTGGGGGGTGGGCAGGACCCCCAGCTCAGAGCAGGGGCTGCCAGGGGGACAAAATCTGGCTTTGGGTGGCCGTGGAGAGGAGCAGAGGGAGCCTGGAAGGCTCTGGCTCTGCAGAGCTGTTTACTGTGCTCTGTGGTTGGATTACACCACGTACAGTAATTCTCCTCGCACTGCCAGTAATTTCACTGACTTACCAAGCAGGCATCATTTCCTGAAAGTCAGCCCTGGACTTAGAGGAAGTAAGAGCCCTCTCGTCGTCGTGACTAAACAGTCTATGCAAATCTCCGGGCTCAGGACGGCTCTGCCGGGCCCTGAGTCTCCATTTGTCTCCATTTTTCTCCATTTTCCCCGCTCTGGCTGCTTCATGTTGGCTTTTAAAGCCCCCTGATGAGCGCTGGCTGTGAATGGACCTTTCTGCACTTTCCTCTGAGCACCCTCCCCCTGCTGCTGCCTCCTGCACCGACAGCCCCACGAATGCTGCTCTAAAATGTCCCAAATGCAGTTCTGGCTGAAGTTCCCATCTCTCTACAAGGTAAAACCTCATTTTTTCCTGGGTCTTTCCTCCTCCTACGTGGAATTCCTCGTGTGTTTGGTCGCCAGGGCAGTAGTGCAGTGGCTGCAGAGTTTTGGGGGTGACACCTCTCCATGTTGGGTACTGGGAATAGATTTTTTAAAATTTTTTTTTTTTTTTTTTTGTCCCAAAGATGTGATTTCTGTTTTGCTGGAATCTGCATTCCTGGGTGCTATTCAGTCAGTCAGAACTCGGTGGCTGAGTGTATAATTTGGAGGGAAGGAGCTCTCTAAGGATTGATCCGTGTAATGGCTTTGAGGGCTTTTATTTCCAAAGTTAATTAACGTGGGGTGCAGGAAGCAAGGGGAGCTAAACCCTCCACACTGTCAGTTTATTGTCCCAAATTTAGACAGATTTTGGGGTTTGGCAGCTGAAAGATTTTATGGTGATCATCTTCAGCTCTGATTTGGTTACTCCTGAATAGTAATTTGCTTAATCTGTCACTTTTGAGGTGCTAAATGTCTCTTGGGTGACAGTGTGGCTGTAATTGTGGGTGTGTATTTGGGTGTATAGATAGGTTTTTTGGGTTTTTAATAAAACCTCCTCTTCACTTGTGTGCTGTGCAGTGCAGTCATCCAGAGCTGCTCTGCAGACACTGTTTCCTCAGTGTCTGGATTGTGAGAAAATAAACCATTTCTATTGATGGCTTGATGGAAAAAAAAATATTTTTAGGATGCTTGTTCTGTCTGTATTTAGACTTCACCTGTTCTTTCATTATTTTTAACACTTTGTTTTGACTGAGCTGTTCCCAAGGGCTTGGAGAAAGATCAAATGTCTGGGCTGGGGTACCTTGATTTTTTCCTGATCTTTTCTAGGGAGATAATGTGTCATAATCTCAGTTTTGGGATAATGACAGGAGTACCGTGTGCCACAGTAGCATCAGGTTGTCCTCTGCTCTGAGACCCACCTGCAGCTCTGGGTCTTTGGCCCAGGAGAGGCCTGGACCTGCTGGGACCAGTCCAGAGGATGCCACAGAGATGCTGAATTCCAGGAATAAGATTTATGTAAAAATCAGTTGCAGAAAAGTATCTGAAATAAAGATCCTGCCTGTCAGAACAACTTCCATGTGGTGCAGAAATTTGACTTCCATTGAAACAGACGTGCTGTTACTGTAGAACCTCATGAGAAAAACTTAAAATTCTGATTAATCCATCTGAAACAGGGACAAAATTACATGTTTCAGGGCCTGAACTAAGTCTGACCATGGAGTTTTGGTTGAGGTGATGATCTTGCCTTTTCCCTGAGGTCACCAAGGCAGCTGCTTTCATTTGCAGCAGATAAACCAGGCATGGTTTGCACTGGTTGTGGATATCCATGGCCTTGTGTTGAACAATTACCCTGGGTTTGGTAAATTTACAGAGGGCAGTGGTGGTGGAAGTTCTTGGGGTGGGGAAGCTGGCAGGTGATTAATTTCAGTGCTCTTTAGATAATGCAATTAGTTAAGACAAATGAGAGATTCTGGAAGTTTGTGACTAATGCCTGGTAATGCTGGCAGGGGATGGGATCAATGCATCACTTCCAGGAGGAGCATTGTCCTCCCTCTGCCTTGGGGGCTGCTTTCCTCTCCCCACTTCAGCCCAGTGGTGGGGCTGGAGTCTTCCCTGGGGATGGAAGGGTCTGGGTAATGTCTTGGGTTGGGTCATGAGGCTTTCCCATATCCTGTTGCTATTCCAGCCCAGCCCTTGCCTATTGTTGGGAGCCTCGTGGTCACTCTGTGCTGCCCCACAGCCTCCCCTGCCATGACATGGGTGTGCAGATGTTTCCTCCTTGCCCAGCCTCTGCCAGTGCCCTTTGCAGGTGAACAAACCCTGCTTGGAAGTGGGACTGGGTGGGATCTGGAACCATCTGGATCCTGCTACTCACTCTGGCCATGGCCAGACCCACCCAAGTGTTCTTCTGCTTTCTGAAGTGTGAAAGGGAGTCCAGGGATCCCTTAATTCCAAAGTGATAAATCTGGGTGCCTGTTCATGCCTTGATTTCTGGGCAATCCTAAAATAGCCACAGAAATATCAGGAGCAGGAGCTGCTGCCCTCACTCCCTGAGTCTTTAGGTCCACCAGTTGGTGACTGAGGAATCCAAACTCCCCACATCACACCTGCCATTGCTGGAGTGCTTCCAGCACCTGCACTGATGGCTTCAGGGCACATCCCTGGGAAGAAGGGGAAAGGAACATGTCCCAGTGCTTTAAACCCTACAAGCCCATAACTTTTGACAGCAATCAAGGAGATTCTGACCCAGCTCTTGGCCTGAAGCCCTTGGGAGCAGCACAGCCAGGCTCAGCTGCTCATGGGTTTATGTCAGGCAGGGCTAAGTGACTTTTAAAGAGTCTTTGGCTGCCTTTCTGCCTGTAGTGGGAAATTGGCCTTTACTGGAAGTGATTCCTCCTGTAGCAGCCCCTGGCTCTGCTGGCAGCAGCCTGTTGGGTTACCCTGGTGCTCTGGCTGGGCTGTGCAGCATCTCTAGGGCCACCAAGACAGACCTGTTGGTCCATTTGCCCTTTCCTCACGGGCAGAGGCTCATCTCCTGCCAGACCTGAGTGCTGGAAGTACATTGCTCTTAATTAACAGCAAAGTTTTTCTGCTTTGACAAAATTTGGAGGTGCTGTTTGGTGTGGGAGGAGGGCTGAGGTGATGGGATGGAGCTGGGGAAGGGGCAGGGTCTGTGCCACAGTGAAGAATGCAGAGCAAGAAGTGCTTATTGGCTCTTGCCACCTGAAATAGGGAAATCAGACATGGGCTTGATGTTAGTGAGGGGATTGATGGCTCTTTCTGCAGAGCAAGAAGTGCATATTGGCTCTTGGTTCTTGCCACCTGAAATAGGGCATGGGCTTCATGTTAGGGAGGGGATTGATGGCTCTTTCTGAGCCAAAGTCTGTGTGACTCAAACCAGCAGCATCACTGGGCTGGCACCAAATAAAACAGTTGCAAACCATCCAACCCAGTCACCAGAAAAAGAGCAAGGGCAGAGCGTGGTCCCTGTTGCTGGAGCATGTTCCTTGTCCAGGCTGGGGCTGGCCCTTGGGAAGAGGGTTGGTGGATCTGCCTGGATTTACCTAAATTCAAATCCAGGTGACACCAGCACTCCTTCCTGGCAGCCCTGTGTGTGTAGAACCTGCCTGGAGGAGAGGGATGTTTCCTACAGGTAATGTTGCATGGGAAACTGCAGTGAAACAGCCACACTGTGATTGAGTGTAGCTGGGTCTCTGGGGGCCCCTGCACATGAATGAAATCCCTGAGTCCTTTGGGGTCAAGGTGAAGCCTTTGCAGCCCTCAGCAGCCTTTTTTAATTGAGCACAAAGTGGAGTTGAGCGATGCCTCCTTGGATGCTCTTTCTCCCAGCCCATGGTACAGGGATGTGCACAGCCCAAGTCAACCTTGACCATGTTACTCACACTCCTGGCCAGGGTTTTTTCTTCTTTTTCAAGAAACAGATTTTCAAACAGCACCACAGAGCATGTCCTCAGTTCCAGGTTAATTCCTGGGATCTGTGGAGCGCAAAGCAACGGAGATGCTCATTGAGCACAAAGAAATTACAACTTGCTGGCTGAGTGAGGAAGGATCTTTGGTCTCATCCTTCCTCCTCCAACCATGGCCATGCTTTGTGTTCCAGGATTCTTCATACCTCGATGAGCTCTCCAACAACAACTCCCTGTTCTCGTCCCCTGCGGATTCCCTCTCGGACATCGTGGATGCCAAGGACTTCCTGCCCGCCGACAGCCTGAGCCACGTGCCAACACTGTGGGATGTGAGCACACCTCAGCAGAACCAGATCGAGGTAGGGGCTTGTCTTGGTTTGGTGAAAAATGACAATCACTGTGGGATGTGAGCACACCTCAGCAGAACCAGATTGAGGTAGGGGCTTGTGTGGTTTGGTAAAAAACACCAAACACTGTGGGATGTGAGCACACCTCAGCAGCACCAGATTGAGGTAGGGGCTTGTCTTGGTTTGGTGACAAACACCAACACTGTGAGATGTGAGCACACCTCAGCAGAGCCAGATCGAGGTAGGGGCTTGTGTGGTTTGGTAACAAACACCAAACACTGTGGGATGTGAGCACACCTCAGCAGAACCAGATTGAAGTAGGGGCTGTTGGAGCAGGGATCCTGTAGAAAGGAGCAGTCTTCCTCTGAAGATAGAAGGAGAGACAGCTGCTGTTCCTCTAGGAAATCCAGTGGAGAAGCTGTGCTGGTGTTCCATGATCTCCAGATTATATCCAGGCAGGAATGTTTGGCTCCTCCCTCTGGGCTCACATCTCCCAATGGGATGCTGTAGCTCTTATCAGCCATGCAGTGACATTCAACAGCCTCTTATCAGCAGATGTCTCTCCTGTTGTGGAAGAGATAAGGAAAATGCCCACTGAACAGAAGAAACTGTCATACAGATGGCAAATAGAATACAATTTGCTTGGCAATTCAGGACAGGGCTGCTCCTTTCCCATCCTCCCAACAGACAGGGGGTACCTCAGCCTTCATCCCTTGGGGGTTTTACCAAGGAATTAAGAAACCAACCCAGTTCCTTTGGGTGAAGTTTGAGGTGTGGTGATGTTACTTCACTGGTGGAGGGAAGGGGTGAAGTGGGGTTAAGTCCAGCAGGTCCAGGGTTTTTGGGAGTGCTGAAGGGATGGACTGCAGAAAAAACACCCTGACATGGATCATTAACTTCCCCCCACAGCAGCACCTTTTGTTTGTTCACCAGGGCAAACAGTTCAGCAACAATGACTGAATAACTGTCTCACCTTGAGACTCACCATTTGTGTTTGCTCTATGAGTGCAAGTCCCTGCAGGATTTTACATCCCGGAGTTTTCTGGGGTGCAGGAGCTCCTTGCAGTTCTTCAGCATCACCTGATTGTGGGCAGTTTTTGGGTATCTTCACCAGCCTTCTGCTCTCTGCTCTGCAGAGAGTGGTTGTTGGAACCACATCATCCACATCCACTGGTTTTGGGTCTCAGCTCTTGCAGTTCCTGTCCATCTGTGCCTCACATTTCTACTCTCTTAGGAAGAATGAGGGGAAAAACACCCAAAGTGCTACCCCAGGAGGGAACTGGGGTAATCACTGTTACATTTTGAGGCTCTGCTGTGCTCAGTTTCTCTGATTGTGCTTCCCTGAGCTGTCTGCAAGCCTCAGACCAGTTGGAACTTGCAGTTTGAGGCAGCAGGAAGAGAGCTGAGCTATTGGAATGCAAGAAGTGGCTGCAGACATCCCAGGCTTGCAAATTGGATGGTTAAAAATGCTGGAGAGCAGATGCATCCCCCAGGACAGAGGAGCCATGTGCCACATTGCCCCTGTTCTCATATTATTGTTGAGGTTTTATGTAAAAGCCTAAAATTCTGCAGAAATGGTTCTGTGGTGGGTTCTTTGCAGTCATGTGAACTCTGGCTGAGACATTGAATGTCTAAAAAATCCTGGAGTTCTGTGTCTGTGGGGTGGACAACAAAAACTTACTGGGAAATGCTGTTCTAAATGCAGCATGAAGAAAACAAGGGAGAAATAAAGGTTGTGTGTGAGACTGACTTGTGTGACCACAGCAGGATTCCAGCAGAGTCCTTGTCCCTGTGCTGTTCCTTGTCCCTGTCCCATGCTGTTCCTCGTGCCCTGCCCTCTACCCTTGTGTCCTGCTGAGCTCTTGGGCTCAGATAAGGCCAATTAACTCCTTGGAATTCCATTTATAAACGACTTCCTTTGGGAAGGAATCTCCAGCTAATTTTGAGTGTTGTCTTATCTGTGTTTGCTGAGGCAGTTGGGGCAGGGTTGCTGCTTTTTTTGGGCTGTTTTTCAACTGAGTAACATTTCCTGAGGTGGTGTCAGTGAGGTGCCTCATGGACAGGAGATTTTGGTTTCATTATTGTGTGGAAGTGTACTGGGTTAAAGTGCTGCCAGTTTGATTCACCACTGGCCTCTGCACATTGGTGTGGGATATCAGCAGCTTTGATAATCTTGTCCCTCCCCACATCACCACACCATCCTAGTTTTCCATAGAATTGCAGGAATTTTGGCTTTTGAGCAGCCAGAGCAGTCACTAAGCTGCAGTGATGGAAAATCCATCACATTAAATCCTGATTCCTGTGATCCATCACTTAGCTGTGGCTGTGCAGCCAGTTCTGACCCGAGGTCCACTGCTGGGTTATCAGGAGTGTAGTTTTTGCAGAACTTTTGTCTCAGAGACCCAGACAGAGCAGGAACATCAATCTCTTACAGTTCTGATACACGGGACATGCCAAGCTGGATGCATCTTAGGGGAGACCCATCTGTGGATCCTAGGACCAGGAGCAGCCTTGTGCTTTGTTCTCTTTAAAAATAAACATTCCCAGCTCGCTGAGAATCCCTGGATTGAGGTGGTTTGGGATCAAAGTGGAAAGGGCTGCACACAGAAGTGCCTCTGTGTGCCAGTGGGGAGAGCTGTTATCCCAAGGAAAGGAGCTGCATCCAAAATGTTGTCTCTGTTTATCACTCAGGAATGGGCAGAGAGGGAAGAGCTGCTACCCTGTGAAATATTTGCAGGAGCAGCAGACAAAACAGCTTTGATTGTAATGGAGTTGTGAAATAACCTTTTAAAAATAGTCCCTGTCATACATTGTGTTTTCTGTCATCCATCTCACACATTGCCAGTGTTTTTAAGGCTGGGAAGCACAGCCCAGCCTTGGAAGGCTGTGCCTGGAATTTGAGAGCTGCTGATGCAGCTTTTGGTTGCTCATTCACAGTTATGTTCAAGATGTGAGCAGCTTTCTCCCAGCTCAGAACCCAGGGAAGGGATTTACACACAGAGGGGTTGGCTTGGCAGCCACGTGGGGCTGATTCCAGTCCAGGGAAGTCACTGCAAGGTGGGACAAAATGGAGAATAAAGCAGAGGAGAAAAAAGTGGAGTAAGAGCAAGGCTGTGGTTATGCAATTCTTGGTCTCTCTCCTACTTCCAGCCCAGTGTTCGCATGGATCTGTGTTTCTCTTCTCTTAGCACAGAGGGAGGAGAAAATCAAACCAGGAGGTGAGGGAGGGTAGGGAAAGGCAGGAATTGTGATGTGGATGATCCATCTCCCACTGCAGCTCCTGCTCCCACCTGCTTTGACCCTCACAGCACATTCTCACCTGTGTGGGTGGTTTTCAAATGCCCCCAAACAGCCAAGGTTCCTTTGCTTCCTTTGCAATTCCTGAGGTGGAATGCTGAGTGCCAAAGCTGGGTCAGGATAGCAAAGGTTTGTACTTTAGGGATTTTTGTGATGCAAACTCAGCCTTGCATTTGCTTCTTGCTGCTGGTGCTTCGAGAACACATCCTGCCCTTCCAGCAGCTCCTGGCCATTCTCCTGTCTGAGACCAAACTGAGCTTGAATTTGTAGGTGGGAATGTTTCACCTGCTCTCCAGATTTGCTGGCACTGAAAACACTTGTTCTGTCCAGCTTCCTTCTGGTAATTCTGACTCAGACTTCCAGGAATGGAGGGTGGGTTTTTTTCTTTTCTTCTTCTTTTTATTTTTCTTAAATTTTATTTAAAAATAGGAGTGTTTATGCCTGAGAACTTCCCATGTTTCTCTGCTGCTGGGTCTGTCATTGAGCCTGCACAGGCTGTAAACTTGGAGTAGAGCTGCTCCTGGAGTTGCTGATTGCTTTGGATGCCACCAGCTGCTGGCCTGACCTTGCTCTCTGTTGGGAAATTCCAGGGTGAATTTGTTTGTGTGGGAGCAGAAAAGGATCTCCTCAGCCTGGAATATCTTAGGAGCTCTCTCTCCTTGTGGTGTGTCTTAGGAGCTCTCTCCTGGCAAGCTGCATGGTCCAGGGATCACAATGTCCAAGGATTTTTGTTGGTGCATGTCCATGTTTGCCCTTCCTCACCTGCACGCTCTGTGTTGCAGCTGTTCTCACCCAGCACACCATTCCCTGGCCTGAACAGCTCCAGTGACCACGTTCCTGCTGTCCCCAACACCCCACTCCTCATCAGCTACCAGGTGAGAGCCTCAGTGGGATGCTCCAGGTGACATCCCAGTGCTGGGGCAGCACTTGTGACCTTTATCCCTTCAGAGGGAGTGAGACAGGAAGCTCAGACAGGCACAAGTCCCTGCCCTTTCCCAGAAGTGTGTAGCATTTCCCAGAGGGAAGCCTGGGGATACTTTGGGCTCTGAGGACTTTGCTCTGTGCTGTGGGCACAGCTCTGGGTGTAAAGGTGGGCCAGGTGCCCGCTCAGGGCAGGTTGGGCAGGGTTCAATGACCCCACAGCCCATGCCAGGAGTGGTGCCAACATCTTTCCCCAGTTTGGTGAGAACCAGGCATGGGGGCAGCTTTTACAGCCCCTGGGGTGGGCTCCCACTGATCTTAGTCTGGGAATGAGATGGATTGTGATTTTTAGGGGCGTTGTAGCTTTTGGGATGGTTTCAGTGGCAGTTTGAGGCTGGGCACAGGCTGTCCTTAGTCTGGGAATGAGATGGATTGGGATTTTTAGGGGGTTTTAGCTTTGGGGATGGTTTCAGTGGCAGTTTGAGGCTGGGCAGAGCACAGCTTATGTCTGTAGCTCAGCAAGAACCATCAGCTCCCACTGATCTTAGTCTGGGAATGAGATGGATTGGGATTTTTAGGAGGTTTTAGCTTTGGGGATGGTTTCAGTGGCAGTTTGAGGCTGGGCACAGGCTGTCCTTAGTCTGGGAATGAGATATATTTGTGATTTTTAGGGGGGGTTTATCTTTGGGGGATGGTTTCAGTGGCAGTTTGAGGCTGGGCACAGCACAACTCATGTCTGTAGCTCAGTAAGAACATTAACATTAGGTCAATGCTGTTTTCTTCAGTCTCAGGCTCCTGCAGAGGAGGAAGATGAAGGTGAGGAGGAAGAAACAGAAGAGTTGGGGCACACGGAGACGTATGCAGAATATATCCCTTCAAAGTGTGAGTGTTGCCTTGGGAAGTTCTGTTCACTCCATTGTGCACCAGCCTAATTTAATTGTGTGTTTGCTGTGGCACCTCCCAGGCTTGTGGTTTTCTAGGGAAACTCTACAATGCCCTGGGCTCTGTGTGATGAGCTCTGAGGAGTAAAGACCTGGACTGACCTGTGTTCTGTTGTCATTCAGCCAAGATTGGGAAGCACCATCCTGACCTGGTGGTTGAGACGAGCACCCTGTCCAGTGTCCCCCCACCTGACATTACCTACAGCCTTTCCCTGCCCAGCTCTGTGGCTGACAAAGGCTCCCTGTCTGCACTACAGCTGGAAGCCATCATCTACGCCTGCCAGGTACCTCCTGCACCTCAGCTGTCTCACACCTGAAGGAAAATGCCTCTTGCAGGGCCAGGTGTTTTAAAATGACTGCAATTTGGGTGATGAAACTCCTTTGGCATTTTAAATGCCTCTTGAAAGGTTATTTGAAGCCAGGGGCTTCAGTGTGGTGTGTTCCCCAAAGAGACAAGAATCCTGGACTTTTCCTGCAGAGGGTTTTATATTTGGGGGGCCTTTTCCATGAACTATGAGCTTGATCACAACTCCTGACCTTTCCTGCTGTTGTTTGGCTGAGCAGTGCACGTACATCTGTGGCATGTATGAAAGGTTTAAGTGGTGCTCACATCAGAGCTCTCAGCAAAGGCAAATTTTTAATTTTAAGTTTAATTTTCAGTTCTGTTTTTGATTTTTGCAGCAACATGAAGTTTTATTGCCCAATGGGCAGCGAGCTGGGTTTCTGATCGGGGATGGTGCTGGAGTCGGGAAGGGCAGGACTGTTGCAGGCATCATCTTTGAAAATTATCTTAAAGGGAGGAAAAAAGCTCTGTGGTAAGTTGTTGGGTTTTTTTTTTTTCCTCTTTTCCCGTAAGACCTTGGAGTAAGTTTGGATCTGGAAGTAAGGAATTCTTTAGTGCTGATGTTGGCTTTAGAGTTGAGTCATGCTGTGGCCTTGGGTAAGTCGTTTCCACCTCTTAGTGCCTGACTGCTGCCTGTGAAATGGGAATATTCCCCCTGCAGCAGGGATGGGGAATGAGTCACTGTGAAATAACAGGTTCTGTGCTCCTTGGGGTGAGGTGTCAAGCCTGGTCCTGCTCTCCCTGGTGTTGTGGAGGGTTGTTCCTGGGTGCAGAGCCAGGAATAAGGGGCTTTGCTGCGGATCACAGCCTGTGCTGAGGGGCACATGGGCTGTCAGAGCTCACCCTGGGGGCTGTGGGCAGTGGCAAATGTGAAAACTCTGCACAGCTCTTCATGCTTTAATCAGAGCTGTTAGTCACCCTATGCCCTCACTCCCTAGGGACATCCCCAGCCCCAAGTGCTGGGGGGGAGATAAGCAGCCCCAGGAGGAGATAACCACCCCACATCTCCTTCACAGGTTCAGCGTCTCCAATGATCTCAAGTACGATGCTGAGAGGGACCTGAAGGACATCGAGGCCTCCCACATTCCTGTGCATGCTCTGAACAAGGTAGGAGAGGAGCTGCCCTGCTGCTCTGGCAATCAGGAGCAGCTGGAGGCTCTGGCTGAGCACGTGGAGCAGGACGAGGCTCAGGCAGCAGCAGAGCCTCTGTTCCCTCCTCCCAGCCAGCTCTTCCCAGTTATTTTATTGTGGAGCTGCACAGGGAGCACAGAGCTGTTCCCTGCAGGGAGTGGGAAGTGACTGCAGGCAGGTGCAGGTACAGCAGAACTGGAACCTTCTTCACCATTCCTAAGAAATCCTGTGGAGAGAACAGCTCTGTGAGATGTGCTCTGCTCTCCTGGGCCAGCCTTTCCCAGTGCTGATCCATGGAATCACTTCTCAGAGCTGTAGGGAGAACAGAGATGCCTGGACTGGTGTCTGTTGAGGCCTGTGGTGGAATCCCTGTCCAATGTCTTCCAGTTCACTTAAATCCTCTCTTCTGGTTTTAATGGTATTGAGCAACCAGGTCTTACAAAGAAACCACAGGTGTTTGACACCTCTGAATGTGCTCCACTAAGAGATTGAAAGGGATTTTGTGTTCAGCCCCAAAAGGCTTCAAATGGAACTTTCTTCAGCTTGGGACCAAGCCTTTCTCCCTTGTACTTCATTACATGTGGGACCCCTGGCAGTGATACAGGCAACAATCTCACCTGGTCAAAGAGAAAATTATTTTCTAGAAGGAATTAAAACCAACAGGAAGGGTCAAAGACTCCAAACTGTTGATTAAAAAAAGGAAACACTTTTTTTTGCCAGAAAATCTCTGTCCTCACACGGTCCCTACGGTTCACTGCAGGCTTCCAGATGTGCTGACACATTGGCTGGGGCACTTCTCCAGGCATTTACAGTCCCTGTCATCACAATAGTTCAGTGCCAAGCACAAATGCTGAAGACATCAGCTACCAAGAGCTTTTTGCCTGTTCTGAGCTCAGGCTGGGATTTGCTCTCAGAGCATGGAATGTGGGCAGGGATGGGTGTGACATTCTGGGGACAACAATCACAGTGTGTGTGTGTGCTCCTGCTCCTCTTCCTGCAGATTAAATACGGTGACACAGCTACCTCAGAAGGAGTCCTCTTTGCCACCTACTCGGCGCTGATCGGTGAAAGCCAGGCCGGGGGACAGCACAGGACGCGCTTAAAACAGATTTTGGAGTGGTGCAGGGAAAACTTTGAGGGAGTTGTATCCTTAAAAAAAACCAAGAGACAAACACTGGAGAGAGAGAGAGAGAGAGAGGAACTGCTGCTTTTAATTGTGCTTCAGCAGGGAACAAAGAGCCTGGGGCTGTGTGAAGTCACGGGGCGCAGCCCAGTGCCTTCAGGAGACAGGAATCCCCCACACTCACATCTCCTCCTCCTCCTCCTCCTCCAGGATGTCCTGAAGAGGAGGAGGGGAAGAAGCAGCTGGGATTAACCTTTTCAGCATTCCTCTCCCTCAGGATTACAAGACACACCTTGGAGGTGAAGGGAGAGGGAGGGGTGGATGACTTTGGATCTGAAGAGCGCAGGGCTGGGCAAACCCAGCAGATTCCACGTGTGGGCCATGAGTCAGTCCTGTTGATACTGGGACAGGTTGTTCAGTTGCCTGGAGGAGACTAGGTTCTATTTTCTGTCTGCTCCCATCCTCTGGATGAAAATAGATCCTTTTTCCTTAACTGCCACTCCCCTGCAGATTGTGTTTGATGAATGCCACAAAGCCAAAAACGCCAGCTCTACCAAAATGGGCAAAGCAGTGCTGGACCTGCAGAACAAGCTGCCTCGAGCAAGGGTTGTCTATGCCAGTGCCACAGGTGAGCTGCTCTGCCCACAGGGTGGGTGTGAGAGTGGCAGAGGTCCCCTCTGAGCTGAAGGGGCACCCTGAGGTGTGACTGTGTGAGATCCTGTAAGGAGAAGCCACTGGTGCTGCAGGGCTGGAGAGGAGCTCAGCATGCTGAGATGTGCCCCAAGCCCCATCACTGATGTTACTTGTGACATTTTGGTGGGTCAGATTAATTTCTCTCCAGTTTAACTTGTTCCTGGCCAGCTGTTCCACCTGCCTGGTGATGTTTACCCACTGAATGTAGGGAGGGCAATGTTCAGAAAGTTCTCCAAAGGCACAATGGCAAATGACAACCTCTTCAGAGGTCTCTTCACTTGAGTCACAGCTATTTCCAAGTGCTGTGGGTTTGTGACGTTGATTTCTGTCCCAACAGGTGCCTCAGAGCCAAAAAACATGATTTACATGAGCCGCCTGGGGATCTGGGGGGAGGGAACCCCGTTCCGAGCCTTCGATGAGTTCCTGCACGCCATTGAGAAGAGGTGAGTCCTGCCCAGGGGCCTTGTGTGGGACGTGGTGCAGTGCCCAAGGATGAGCTGGGGCTGGTTCTGGAGAGGAACCTGCCCTGTGCTGCCCCAGAGCAGAGGGAAGGTCCCACAGCTGGGGCTCAGAGCTGGGATTCAAAACTGGGGTTCCATAGCTGGGATTCAAAACTGGGGTTCCACACTGGGGGTTCACAACTGGGGTTCCAAAGCTGAGGATCACAACTGGGGTTCCAAAGCTGGACCCACTGCTGGGGTTCAGAGCTGGGATTCACAGCTGGGATTCAAAACTGGGGTTCAGAGCTGGGATTCAAAACTGGGGTTCCATAGCTGGGCTTCACAACTGGGGTTCAGAACTGAGGTTCGCAACTGGGGTTCCGCAGCTGAGGGTCATAACTGGGGTTCAGAGCTGAGATTCCCAGCTGGGATTCAAAACTGGGGTTCCACAGCTGAGGCTCACAACTGGGGTTCCAAAGCTGGGGTTCAGAGCTGGGATTCAAAACTGGAGTTCCACAGCTGGGGTTCTGATGCTGTTGAGTCAGGGATGGAATGAAAGGCTCCAGTCTTCAGAAGGTGAATCAGAAGACCATTTAATAAAGGTAGGGGGTCTTTTATAATGTGACTCGCTAAGGTGAGGCTTGTTTGGTCTCGAAGTAAAAACCTCTCACACTATTGGTGAGCTATGAATAGCACACTCTGGAGAACCATATCTATAAACAACAGAAAGAGAGATAATAATTGTTTTAATTCTTTTCTCTCAGTTTCCCAGGCTCAGCCTGGGAGAAATTATCTCTATTCTTTCTTCTGTTGAACTGAGAATATCCACTGGGTTCCAAAGCTGGACCCACAGCTGGGGTTCAGAGCTGGGGCTCCAAGGTGGGTCCCACAAGCGTTGTCCTCTCCCAGGGGCGTCGGCGCAATGGAGATCGTGGCCATGGACATGAAGGTCAGTGGGATGTACATTGCTCGGCAGCTCAGCTTCACTGGGGTGACCTTCAGGATTGAGGAGATCCCTCTGGATGAGAAGTACAAGGCTGTCTATGACAAGGCAGCCAAGCTGGTGAGCTTGGGCCCCTTGGAGTGGGAGGCTGGGGTCTCACCGTGCTTTGGGCACAGCCACAAATATGTGGGAGGGTGTGAGGCCCCTAAATATGCCCATGACCTCAAATGTGTGGTGGTGTTTGAGGGTCTTCAGGATGAGGGAAGAGATGAGAATGTTGACTCTATGTTTCAGGAGGTTGATTTATTATTTTATGATATTATATTATATTTAAAATGCTGTACTGTGGAATTTTTCCTCACTCGGGGTCACCAATTGTGGTGGTGTTCATAGGGGTCCCAGGATGAGGGAAGAGATGAGAATCTTGACTCCACGTTTCAGAAGGTTTTATTATTTTATGATATATATATTATATTAAAAGATTTATTATTTTATTATATATATTATATTAAAAGAAAATGCTATATTAAAACTATACTAAAAGAATAGGAGAAAGGATTTCATCAGAAGGCTTGAAAGGAAAAGAATGGAATGATAACAAAAGCTTGTGGCTCTCAGAGGGTCTGAGCCATCTCACTGTGATTGGCCATTAATAAGAAAAAAACAACATGGACCAATCACAGATGCACCTGTTGCATTCCACAGCAGCAGATAATCATTGTTTACATTTTGTTTCTGAGGCTTCTCAGCTCCTCAGGAGAAAAATCCTAGCAAAGGGATTTTTCAGAAAATATCATGGCTACACTATACTAAAATTATACTAAAGAAAGAGAAAGGAGACATCAGAAAGCTAGAAAAGAATGATAATAAAATCTTGTGACCGATCAGAGAGTCTGACACAGCTGGGCCATGATTGGTCATCAAGTAAAAACAATCTACATGGAACTAATCAAAGATGCACCTGTTGGTAAACCATCTCTAGACCACATTCTATAGCCATCAGATAACTATTGTTTACATTTCTCTTCTGAGGCTTCTCAGCCTCTGAGGAGAAAAATCCTAGCAAAAAAGATTTTCATAAAATATGTTAGTGACACAAACGTAGGAAGGAAAAGAAGTACACAATACTCAGCTGGTGTAATGAAAGAACTTAGACATTTTTGCTTCTATTTGGAAGTTCCACATGGAACTTTGGAAGTTTGCAAACCAGAGCTGCATCGTGCTGATGGAGAGGATGCCCAGTGTTGATTCTTAATCAGATTATTAACGTTCAGCCTGTTCTGATCACCTCCTGAGGGGATGCCCAATGTTGATTCTAAATCAGATTATCAACCTTCAGCCTGCTCTGATCACCTCCTGAGGGGATGCCCAGTGTTGATTCTAAATCAGATTATCAACCTTCAGCCTGCTCTGATCACCTCCTGCACAGCAGGAACGACAATGGGAATTCCATTAACTCATTCTCCTTGTGTTGTCTGCAGTGGGCAGAGGCCTTGATGGTGTTCCAGCAGGCAGCTGACTGCATCGGGCTGGAGTCTCGCAAGTCTCTGTGGGGGCAGTTCTGGTCGGCTCACCAGCGCTTCTTCAAGTACCTGTGCATCGCCGCCAAGGTGCGGCGCCTCGTGGAGCTGGCCCGGGAGGAGCTGGCCAGGGACAAGGTATGGGGGCCTCACCTGGGGGTTGTGTTTGTGAGGGATGAGGTGAGAGATGAGTGAGTCTGGCTCCATGTTCTTAGAAGGCTTGTATTATATTATATTATATTATATTATATTATATTATATTATATTATATTATATTATATTATATTATATTATACTACACTAAAACTAACCTAAAAAAAGAGAAGAATACAGACAGGAGGCTTAACAAGAATGAGTGATAAAAACTCATTGCTCACTCCTCAGAATCTGACACAGCTGATGGTGATTGGTCATTAAATAAAAACAAGTCACATGAAACCAATCAAACAATGACCACAATCTCCAGACCACATTCCAAAGCAGCAAACACAGGAGAAGCAATCAGATAATTATTGTTTTCATTCTTTTCTGAGGCTTCTCAGCTTCCCAGGAGAAGAAATCCTGGCGAAGGGATTTTTCAGACAATGTGACAGTGACAGAGAGGGACTTGGGACAAGGGATGAAGTGACAGGATAAGGGGGAATGGATTCCTGAGGGAGACCCATCTGGAGATGGGGATGAAGCTCTGCTGGGGAAAAGCCAAACCTTGGAGCTCCTGTGCCCACCCATGTTTAGGAACTGTCCTGAAAATTCTGGAAATCCTTAAAATTCTGGGGAAATTACACTTTTCAGACTAGATAATGCTCTTCCCTCACTTGCCCTGGGGGCATCAGGAGTACCTGGAGCAGAGGGAAGGGCTGAGCTGAGACAGGGATGCTCTGAGCTCATGGACCATCCTTTTGTGGGGGCTCCGAGCTTGCTGCACCAGGGGAGCTGCTGTGCTGTGAGGCTGGGGGTGCGTGGGGTGGAGGAACCTCCGTGGACAGCACACACAGGCACCACAGAGCTCTTATTAAATTTTAAGCCCACTTTTAAAAAGCTTTGCCATCAGGAAAGCCTCAAAGAATTATGTTGATCTAAAGATACCCTTTATGAAATTCATGTTAATGAGGAAAAAAAAAAAAAGCCTTTTGAAGACATTAAAGGGGAAAAAAAAAAACCAAACCCAACATGCTGCAATTTTAATGAGGAGCTTGTAAACACAACCAACCCCTGCTGATTTTTTCCATTAATTGCCTGTGTTATCAGGGACCTGGGCCCTGCAGCAGCACGGCTCTCAGCAAAACACCTTGCTGGGCTTGGGGCATCTCCCCAGACCCAGGAGGGCTGAGGAAGATGATGGAGGCTCTGCAGGAGGCAGCGCTGGTTGTCCCTGCAGGGCCCTGACCTTGCCTGGGGAGGGAGGAGGGATGGGGGAACTGCTGAGCTGAGTTAGCAATCCCATTTCTATTAGAGATGCATTCCCTGATTAGCTCCACATCCCAAGGATAAATTACAAAGGGAATGCAGGAAGCACTCGGGTGAGATTAAAGTCTCCCTGGGAAGCAGCAGCGAGGTCATTTTCTGGGCCATTATTTCTGGGCCATTAAAGTGTTGCCACGGCTCTCCTCAGTAGCAGAGCTGGGTTTTACTCTTGATTTCAGCCCAGAAAGAGCAGAGCCCTTCTCTGTTGTGTTTGTGGGGTTCCCAGACAAAGGAAGGAATGATGAATCTGACTCCATGTTCTCAGAAGGCTAATTTATTATTTTAATATATTATATATATTAAAATATTTATATTATTATATATACATATATAAAATAATAAATTTATATAAATATATTATATGTATATAAATGTATTAAATTTATATTATATTATATTATATTATATTATATTATATTATATTATATTATATTATATTATATTATATTATATTTACTACTAACTGAAAAACTTGTGACTGTAGACTGAAAATCTACACAGTTTGGACTTGATAGGTTAATTAACATAAATAATTTCTACTAGAATTTAATTACTAAATTTTTTTAGGTAAACAATTTTTTTAACACATTTTACATGTGTAAAACACTAGGAGCAGCAAGCAGAGATAAAAATTGTTTTCTCTCTGTGCTTCTCCAGGAAAAAACTTGAGAAAGAGAATTATGTCTCTGTTCAGAGAATGTAAATGCTACACCCACAGCCTCTGTCTCTCTCCTTGGCAGTTCCCCCATCTCAATCTGCTGGACTTGGACTTTTCCTGGAGGAAGAAACCTGGAAAATGCAGGGAGAGCTGGTGCTGCTGGCCCAGCTGGGCAGGAGCCCATCCAGCATGGGCACTTTCATTCTGCTTTTCATGCCCAGAAGTTTCTTGAAGATCCAAGAAACCTCTCTGATCCTCCCATCAAACATTCCTTCAGTGAGCTTTGGATGCAGCCAGGGCTGCTCCTCTCCCCAGGCTGGATTTTTGCCTCTCCCTCCTGTCGAGGGATGGTGTTTGCTGTTCCTTGGAGAAATCCAGATGTACAGCCAGGATTTGCAGCCCTGGCATCTGTGCCAGTTAAACACAGTAATTACAGCTCCCAGTTCTTCAGGGGAGGGACAGCTTCCCTGCCAGGGAACGGGGATTTCAGAATGCACTTGACATCCTCTCCTGGAATGGGAGCATCAGAGGGATGCAATGGAAATGAGAATTGCTCAGCTCCCAGCACTGCCACCACCCCGTGGGTCATTTGTCCAGTGAGGAATGAAGGCCAAAACCAGCAGGAGCAGGGGTCACTCGATCACCAGAAGGGTTTGGTGGGAGCAGAGTGAGTTCTTTACAATTTAGAGCAACAAGGACAGAGCTCAGAGCCATGGCAGCTACTGCTGGAGCAATCTCCTGCTCAGATTTGGGGAGCTGAGCAAAGCTGGTGGCACCTCCTGCACGGGCAGCAAGGTTGTGGCAGTGTCCTCAAACACCCCTGACAAGTTCCCCTTGCTTTGCGGGGCTGAGCTGAGAGGGGACAAAGGGGAAGGGACCATCCTGGTGCTCCCAAAGCAGCCAGGATCCCTCCCTGCTCCCAAAGAGCCTCTCAGGCAGGATTTGGGGGGACACAGCTCAGATGAGCCCACTGAGCAAGGCACACGCAGGGCAGGAAAAGGGAGCACAGCATGGAACAGGCAGCCAGAGCCACACGGGCTGATTCTGCTGTGCAGGGACAGCTCACCTTGCAGGAAAGGTGATTCCCAAAAGCTGGGAGAGCTGGGAGCAGCATGAATTGAATCCCAGCAGCAGCAAAGGGCTCAAACTGGGGCAGTCACCAGTAAAACCAATCCCATATAAACCAGCAAACATCCCTGAGACTGATTTACCCTGCCTGGGAAGATGAAATCTGAGAGGAATTGACCATTTTACCCACACTGAAGTGTCACCTCCCTGCTGGGATGGGGGACAGCCCTGCAGGATATTGTGAACAGTTCTGCTCTTCCATTTACACCCAGCTCCAGCAGCCTCCCCTGCAAACAGCAGGTCCAGCCCATGCTCACACTGCCTGTGGTCCTCATCCCTCCAGTTCTGAACATTTCCAAGGGCCTTGTTCATTTTATAGGTGACCAGAACAGCAATAACAACAACAACATATCAGTATTGTAATCAGAAATTGGTTGCTTGCTCTAGTCCTGAAACATTCAGTAACATCCAATATCTGAGCAGCCCAGTCACTGTTTAGAATATTTCTCTTTAGTGGGTCTGTACTGTTCCTATTTCAGGAGTTTATGAAAGGATTAGTTCTTGGGAACAGCTGCATTTCTCACTTCACTGAGAAATAAACACATCAGGCTGGCTCTGCAAGAGGCACGAAAGCAAAAGAGCTCAGTCCTTCCCAGGGGCTGCTCCCTCTCATCCCACCTTGGCTCTACAAGTCCCTGCTCAGGAAGGGATTGGGGTTTGGGACTGATCCCAAATATCATGGGATCATAGAATCACAGACTGCTTTGGGATGGAAGGGACCTTAAAATCCATCCCATCCCACCCCTGCCATGGCAGGGACACCTCCCACTGTCCCAGGCTGCTCCCAGCCCTGTCCAGCCTGGCCT
>JAWWMS010000121.1:2103686-2121475 GCA_035048045.1 Chlorospingus semifuscus
ATACAGTATAATATAATATAGTATAATATATAACATCTAATATATAATATATATAAAATATATAATATATAAAAATATACAATATCTATAATGTAATAAAATCTATTAATATTATTATATTACATTGCATTACATTGCATTACATTGCATTACATTGCATTATATTCCATTATATTACATTATATTTATACCTCATGTCCCATGTGCCACCCCTCATGTCCCCATCACCTGTGTCCCCACAGTGCATCGTCATCGGCCTGCAGTCCACGGGGGAGGCTCGCACCAGGGAGGTGCTGGATGAGAACGATGGGCACCTCAACTGCTTTGTCTCTGCTGCAGAGTGAGTTTAAAATCCCTGCTTTCCTTCCTGGGGTGTGTGTGGGGAAAGCTCTGCCCTGGGGCACAGAGCACTGGCAGGGCTTCAAATGCAGTTTGATGTCACCTGCCCCTGTAGCACAGAGGGGACGCTCAGGTGGCTCCTTGAGGCACTGTATCCTCAGTGGGATTATATGAGCTGTATCCTGGATTTTGAAGTCTCCCATGGACTTAGAGGAAGAACCTGATCCTACTCTCTACACACAATAAAAGAATTGTCAGAAAGAGAGGCAGAATTGTAGCTCAGAGGTAGTTTGTGTGGATCTGGCTCTGAAAAATGAGGCTGTTGACATGGAAGAAATGAGCAAGAGAATTTACTGTGATGGCTGGGATGATGCTGTGAGGTGGTGTCAGTGGAGTGGTCTGAGGAGTTTAAATCCACCAGTGTTGGCTTTTAGCTCATGTATAAGCAGGACCAGTGTCCTGGCCATTGTTCCCAGCTAGCAGGAGAGCTGCCTGTGCCAGGAGTGAGCCAGCAGCAGCACTTGTGCTACCCTTTGAGCAGAGAGAGAGTAAAGCTCCTGCTCCACTTCCTTCCTGCAGCTTCCAAAACCCCTGAATGCAGCTGTTCCTGCATGACAGGGGACAAAAATCTGGCATTGGGTTGGGTTTCTGCTGTTCTGCAGAGCTGTTTTCTTCCAAGTGACTTCTGCTGCAGGTGGGAGAGTGGGACATGCCCAAAGCAGCCTGAGGCTGAGTTAGGCTGAGCTTTCCTCTCTTGTTGAGGGAGTTTGGGTTGTTCTGTGTCACTCCTCTGCCTCCAGCCCATTTCTGAAAACCAAATACACTTTGGTGTCAGTGCACAGGGCAGGTCTGGCAGCTCCTTGGGTGATTTGGCCTCTTGGATTGGTTTCCATGTCACAAAACTCCAATCTAGGGGACAGCGTGGTCCCTGATTGCTGCTGGAGGAGGGGTCTGTCAGGGGTCTGTCTGTCTGTCCCACTCTGTGTGAATTGCTGCCCACTCCCAGGGTCAGCAGCTCTGTGTTCTTGGCCAGATCACCAAGTGTCTCCTGGCATCTGCTCAGCCTCCAAATGTGTGTCCTGGTGTTGCAGCACTTCGGGGGATTTCTGGAGGGGAGTGTGCTGGGAAGGAGCAGTTTAAAGATGCTGAGAAGTGGGGTTAAAAATAAACATGGTGCTGTGGTGGGTGGATTCCAGCCCAGGGCTGTTTTCAGGGAGATGGGGAGGGCAAGTGTGGGAAATGACTGGAATTTCACAGCTGAGAGGCTCCAGAGCCAGTGGTCATTGGGTCACCCAGCACACAGGACAAGGGGTCATTCCTGATGTCACATAACTGCAGACACAGAGCTCTGTCCCTCTGGGGAGCTGTGTGGTCACTGTCCCTTTCACCCCTCATGCCAAGGCTCCTGGAGCTCCCTCCCCAGTTCCTAAATCTGCCTTTTCTCACCCAGGGGAGTTGTCATGTCCATCCTCTCACCTGGTGCTTGCTATGTTTGGTTTGGGGTTTTTTTGTTGTTTTTTTTTCAGCACCACCCCATTGCCCTGGGGGTTTATCCACACAGCCAGCATTTAAATATTTGGTCTTTGATTTGCAGAACAGTCCACAGAAATCTTTGATTTTCACCTTTTCTGACTTTTTTTTCTTCCATTCACTTGGAACCCCTACAGATCCATGTTGTGTCCCTTGTTTTTGTGGGAAGCAGGCCCACAGGGATTTGGAGGACTTTGGTGGAGCATGTTTGTTGGATGGCCTGACAGTGGTCTGTGCTCTCAGGGCGTGGAGAGGGACTGGGACACTGGGGTCACTGTATTTTTGGTGGAACAGTTTCCCAATGTAGTGTTTCCCATTTAAATCTCCTTCCTGGTTGTTATATAAAGGACCTGCAGGTCCAAGAGCCACCAAGGGCTGGCTGAGGCCAAGCTGGTGGCCATGGATGGGGTGGATTGACCTCTCTTCCATGGAATGTGGGGCCATCCCAAACACACACTGCTATGTGATAACCAGCACGTGTTGCTGGCAGCTGGAATAAATTGTGCATCTTACTTTCAGAGGCGTCTTTCTATCACTAATTCAGAAGCACTTTCCTTCAAACAAAAGAAAGAGAGAAAAAGGAACTGGCATTAAAAGAAAACGTAAGATCTCCCTCACTCCCAGCCCAGCCCCTGCCTCCTGCCCTGCTGCTGCCCCCCAGCCACTCAGCTTCTCTGCCTTTTGCCCTTCTCCCCACTCCATGCTTTTGGCTGCTCTCCCTGGTTTTGATTTGCACATCTCCCAGTGCTCCCTCATCCAGAGGAGCAGCTCTGGGTCTTCCCCTCTTTTCCTCCCTCTGCTTCACTGCCTTGTCCTGATCCTTCCTTTTGATCCACGCTGGGGGCAGATGGCACAAGGCCTGGCTGGTGTCTGAGCCCCTCCTGCAGCAAGGGGAGTCCTCCACAACCCCTTGCTTAGAGCATGGAAGGTGTCCTGAGGAAAAAAAATAATTTCCCTGGTAATTATTTGTTGTGGCTGCAGGTAAGAAGTTTGGGATGTGTAACAGGGGGAAGAGGGGGCAGCAGCACTGGCAGGTTGTGGAGCAGCCTTAGCAAGATGATCCATGAACCTTCTTGTGCAGAGGGGGCACATTGTGCTGTGCTTCATGTCCCAAAACACCAGTACTTACCTGTGTACTGCACACTCCTCTGGAGGCAATGCCCTGGGATTCCTTCCCTGAGGAGCTGGCACTGCTTAGAGCCAGCCACATGTGCAGCCAACTCCAGCCCTGCTCAGGAGTGCCTTGTTCTTCCTTTCTCTCTCTTCCTTTGTCCCTCCTGCTCTCCCTCCCTCCCTAAGTGCCACCCCCACCCCAGAGGCTGTGTCTTTCTGAGCTCACACTGTCATTTGGGGCAGGCTCAGCTCTTTGGGGACTCCTCCTCCTCCTCCTGTCTCTGCCCTGTCCCTGTGTCCTGCACTGGTGCCCTGCTGGGGCTGGGGCTGTGACACTGGTGCCCTGCTGGGGCTGTGACACTGGTGCCCTGCTGGGGCTGTGACACTGGTGCCCTGCTGGTGCTGGGGCTGTGACACTGCTCCCTGTCTGCTGCAGGGCGTCCCAGGGGCCGCTGCCCCAAGGCTCTGCGGGGCCCCTGTGACCAAGGGGTTGTCATCAAGATCAGCGATGACAGCAGCACCGACTCGGACATGGGGCTGGACAGCGACCTCACCTCGTCCCCAGAGTCCCTGCTGGAGACAGACGATGTCATCTTCGTGGATCACACCTTCAGTGAGGACAGGGGTGAGCAGGGCAGTGACAGGGAGGGGTGGAGCAGTTCATTTGGGGGTCCCCAGGGTCCCCCTAAGCTGTGTGTTCACTGGTAGCAGCAGGCAGGCAAGGAGACTCCACACAGCTGCTGGGGGGGCTGATTAGGTGAGGGTTTATTGGGGATGCCACCCCCAGGAGCAGCAGCAGAGGGAAAAGGGAAGGAGGGGGAGACAGGGAGAACCTAGGGGAAAAGGGGCCAAGAGAGACTCTGTGGTCTCCCCCCACAGCTTCACAGGGAAATTCAAACAGGGAGATTCAAGGTGGGCACAGAATAAGACTGGGGCCAATGGGATTACAGATCCATGATACTTCAGGGTAGGAACACAGGCTTGGAATAAACCCTACATTTTGGAGGGGTGAGACAAATGTAACACCACAGAAGGGAGCACTCTGTCCTCTAGAGACCCTTCAGGTTTGGGACAGCTTTGTGATCCTAGCTGGATTTTATCCTGGGATCACTCTTGTGGGGTGGATCCACATTCCCCCACTGGGATCAGCGAGTGTGACTGTGTTCACAGGGGTCTTAGGATGAGGGAAGAGATGGGAATGTTGACTCCGTGTTTCAGAAGGTTGATTTATTATTTTATTATATATATATATTATATTAAAACTATACTAAAAGAAAAGATTTCATCAGAAGGCTGGCTAAGAATAGAAAAGGAATGAATAACAAAGGCTTGTGACTGACCGAGACAGTCTGGACAGCTGGACTGTGATTGGCATTAATTAGAAACAATCACATGAGACCAATCAAAGATGCACCTGTTGCATTCCACAGCAGCAGATAATCATTGGTTACATTTTGTTCCTGAGGCCTCTCAGCTTCTCAGGAGAAAAAAATCCTAAGGAAACGATTTTCCATAAAATGTGTATGTGAAAAGCGCTGCCCTGTGTGCTCCTTCCCCCAGCAGAAAGGGGAAGCCCAGAGGGAATTCACTCTGTGCTCAGCATTTATTGCAGGTCATAGTGCCTTTGTCCAGCAACAGTGGCCCCAGAAACCCTCTGGGACAACTTTTTTCCCCCCTCTCTGATGTGCAGTTACCAGGGAACTCTAAAATTCTGCCTTTTCCATTGTAGGTGGTTTCCACATGCTGCCTTCTCAGAAAGAGCTGCACGGCCTGAGAGAGCTGAAGGTTGAAAAGATGAAACAGGACCTCCTAGCAAAAGTGAAAGCACTGGGCAAAGAGCTACCTCTCAACACCTTGGATCAACTGATTGATTATTTTGGGGGCCCAGAGAACGTGGCCGAGGTACCTCCCACTGTCAGTGTGTTTTGGTGGCACTGGGTGACAGGGAGAGGGGCCAGCGAAGAATCAGAGAATCATGGAGTGGTTTGGGTGGGAAGGGACCTTAAACACCATCTCATTCCACCCCTCTGCCCTGGGCAGGGACACCTTTCACTATCCCAGGTTGCTCCAAGCTCCATCCAGCCTGGCCTTGGACACTTCCCGGGATAGGGCAGCCACAGCTTCTCTGGGCATAGAGAAAAATTTCTTCCATTAAAAAACCAGAAATTTCTTGCTGGCAGAGGGTTTCCTCTCGCTGTTGGGAATTGCCTGGCTGGCCTTGCTGGGCTGTGTGGCTCCCCAGGCTGCAGCAGCCCCTGTCCTGTGTGCAGATGACGGGCAGGAAGGGACGGGTGGTTCGCAGACCCGACGGCTCCGTCGTGTTCGAGTCGCGCGCCGAGCAGGGGCTCTCCATAGACCACGTCAACCTGAAGGAGAAGGAGCGCTTCATGCAGGGGGAAAAGGTGAGCTGGGCTCTCAAAACCTGCACAGGACTGGTAGGGGGAGGGCAGGGAGGGTGTCTGTGCCTCCCTGTGCCCTGCCAGCCTCAGGCCAGCCGCTCTCTGTTGGTTTCACAAACCCTCCCAGGTCCCTTCGAGGGCTGGGGCTGCTGTGGTACCTAAAGCTGTTTCTTGAAGCTGTTTAAAATGTGTTCAGGAGCCTGACTCTGTTCTCACTCATCTCTCTGTAGCTCGTGGCGATAATCTCAGAGGCGTCCAGCTCAGGGATCTCCCTCCAAGCAGACAGACGGGTGAAGAACCAAAAGCGCCGGGTGCACATGACCCTGGAGCTGCCCTGGAGTGCAGACAGGGCCATCCAGCAGTTTGGTGAGGGCTGGGTGTCCCTGGGCACTGTCACCTCCCCTGGGTGTGGGCCCTGGGAGGGTCAGGTGTGGTGGCAACCCAAGGTGGATTGAGGGGATGTCACTGTTGGGAGGAGAACAGAGGCACAGTCACTGGTGCTGTGGGATTATAGCCCTGAGCTCTGGGGCAGGGGATGGACTCCCCAGGGTGAGAAATGTGGGCATTATGTGGTTTTTCTGGTTACATTCCCATTGCAGACAGGCCATGCCAAGCTCCTGTTCCATCCCTGTTCCCATGCAGGCCGAACTCACCGATCCAACCAGGTCTCTGCTCCCGAGTACGTGTTCCTCATCTCAGAGCTGGCAGGGGAGAGGAGGTTTGCATCCATCGTGGCAAAACGCCTGGAGAGCCTGGTGAGTGCCCACAGCTGTGATCCCAACATGCCTCTGATTACCCCTGAGGAGATTCTGGGTCAGAGCTCCCACCAACATGGCCAAGGGGGGATTGTGTCACCCCTGGCTGAGGCACTGCAGTCATGGAATGGCTTTTAGCATCCTGGGATTTGGGAAAGGAAGTGAGGAGAATGTATAACTGAGACTTTGGGAGGAATTTCAGGGCAGCAAGCACCTGCTTCCAGATGCTGCAATTTCCCCACTATTACTGGAGTATACACCCATATTATTCCCAAAAAGCTTATGAAATAATTAATGGAATAATTAGTTTGCCTCTGTTTCATTTTCTTCACGTCTGATAAATCCCCAAATCCTTTTGTAAAGTCTCAGTATTCTGGAGGAACACTGCCTCCCCATGGCACATTTGCAGACATGCCTTTGGCCATCCTTCCCTGGTGTTCTGCCACAGCTCGGAATAAAAACCTTTTGCTCCATCTGCCTTCCCAGGGTGCCTTAACTCACGGGGACCGACGGGCCACCGAGTCCCGAGACCTCAGCAAGTACAACTTCGAGAACAAGGTGACAGGGCTGGGCTGGGGCAGCGTGGCTGGGAGAGGGTTGGAAGAACTGGGGGAGGGAGGATCATTGCTGGTGTCTGCAGGCAGGGCCCAGCCTAGCACCCAGCTCCTGTGAGCTCAGAGTCATGGTCACACTGAGGATTCTTCCACCAGGAGCTGGAAAGGGAGGCTGGGGAGGGCACCCAGTCCTCTGTTCCCAGGGAAGGGCCTGTGCTCCATTCCCCTGGGGACATGGGAGGCACTGACACAGCTTCCCCCTTGCCTTGTCTGTGGCCTTTCTGGGGCAACAGTGTTCTCTGTGGTGTGTGACACCCTGAGCAGTCTGTGTCCCCTCAGGAGTGTGTGACACTCTAAGCAATGTCACCCTCAGCAGTGTCCCCTCAGCAGTGTCCCCTCAGCAGTGACACTCAGAGCAGTGTCACCCTCAGCAGTGTCCCCTCAGCAGTGTCCCCTCAGCCCCAGCCCAGCTGCCATGTCCGTTCCTCCCGTGTATAACTCTGCTCTCCTCCCTCAGTACGGGGCCAAAGCCCTGGACAAGGTTCTGTCCACGATCCTCAACCACTCCGAGAGCAGAGTTCCTGTGCCCAGGAGCTATGAGAGAGGAGAGGATGCCTTTTTCCGTGGTAAGAACATTTCCAGCCCCAGGGTTTCTGCTGGATGGGTTGGTCTCAGGTTTGGGATGCTGGAAGAACCGAGCAGGAGGTCAGAAGGAGAAAACAGAGGGCAAAGTGCTGCTGGCTTATGTCACCTGCCAGGCATGGGGAGTGGCTGAGTTCCTGAAGGGGAAGCAGTCCTGCAGGAATGCTGGTGGGAGGCTTAACCCCAAAATACAAAAGATGTCTTCTGCCATTGCAGAAATGAAGCAAGGCCTCATCTCCGTGGGCATCTGCTGCAGCCAGATGAAGTATGGCACTGTCTCCGTGGAGAAGGGTAGGTGTGGAGCTCCTCCTGCCCAAGGCAGGGGGCACATGGAAGAGATGAGAGTGTCATGGCTCATCAGACCTCATGGAGTTTGCTGGGCATCTGGGCAAGATGTTTGCCTTGTGGGGAAGGTCCTGTGCTGCAGATCCCATGGCCCTGCAGATCCCATGGCCCCCCAGCTTCCTCACAGCCCTTGGACTGGGCTGCTGTCAGAAGGAACATGGGGGGCTCTTGGGGAAGGGGCTGGTGGGTTCCATGTCCAGCTGCACCACATCTCACCTGACCCACTGTGCCCTTGCAGACTGCTCCATCACCAAATTCCTGAACCGCATCCTGGGCCTGGAGGTGGACAAGCAGAACATGCTCTTCCAGTATTTTTCTGACACCTTTGACTACCTGATTGAGAAGGACAAGAAGGAGGGCAAATATGACATGGGCATCCTTGGTATGGAGAAGGAGGGGTGGTCACAGCTCTGGGGTTCCAGTTCCTCCCTGTGCAGTGTCCTTGGCCAGCACAGATCTGAGACCCAAGGAGGTGCTTTTGGGAGGATGTTTTTTACAACAGCCTTTTCTCCTTGCACAGATTTAGCTCCAGGAGTGGATGAGATCTACGAGGAGAGCAAGGAGGTTTTCCTGACCCCGGGGCACCCGCAGGATGGGCAGGTTGTGTTCTACAAGGTGGGCACCAGGTTGTGTCCTACAAGGTAGAACCAGGTCTGTGCCTGGTTCTAGGCTGTGCTGAGGGGAGATTTGTGAGGCAGACACTGAGGCACTTGTCCTGCCCCTGGAGTCACAAATCCCTCTGTGTGTCCCTGTTCAGATCAGCGTTGACAGAGGCTTAAAGTGGGAGGAAGCCTATGAGAAGTCGCTCAAACTGACAGGAACCTATGATGGGTTCTACGTCTCCTACAAGGTATGTCCTGGGTTTTCCAGGGTGGCACCTCAGCTCAGGGGTGATCCCAGCAGGAAATCTGCCATGGTGGTACGAGGTCACTCTTCCTGAGGGCTGGGAAATGCCTCCAAGGACCTCCATCCTGGCAGGAAGGGGTTGGTTTAGAGAAATGTGGGGAGGGAGGCTGTGCCTGTGACCATCAGCTGTACCCCACAGGTGCGAGGCAACAAATACACCTGTCTGCTGGCAGAGCAGTGCCGTGGGAAGAACTTCATCCTCTACAAGCCAAACATTGGGAAGCAAAGCCAGCTTGAGAGCCTGGACAGTCTGCAGAAGAGATACCGACGGGTAGGTGGAACCTGCAGCCCCCAGTGTTGGAAGGGCATTCATTGTAACCCTGTCACAGCTCCTCGTGGCTCTGCTGTGGATGGGCAGGAGGGTGTCCTGACTCCCAGCTCTGGATTTCACATCTCTTCATCCTGGACAGTGGAAAATTTCTAATGCTGAGTGTTCTGCTGCAGGTGCTGCCCGAGGAGGCCAAGGAGCACTGGGAGAGCAGCTATCACTTCTCCTTGAAGAACTGCAACCACGCCGTGTGGTAAGGCAGCTGCAGCCCCAGCCTGCCACAGAATCTCAGGATGGTTTGGGTTCAAAGGAACCTTAAATGAAGCCCATCCAGTTCCATGGCAAGGATGGACAGTGAGACCTTCCACCAGGTTGCTTCATCCAACCTGGATGGATGCCTTGAACTCCTCTGGGAATGGGGCAGCCACACCTTCTCTGCCAGGCCCTCACCACCTTCACAGGGAGAAATTCCTTCCCAATATCCAATTTACATCTCCTCACTTTGAGCTTAAAGCCATTCCTCCCTCGCTAGGCAGGACCCTGCACCCTGGGGCTCCCTGACCGTGGCACTGGGGGAGGCTGTGGGGACGCGAATCCCGCTCAGCTCCAGGAACCTCTGCTAATCCCAGTGGTTTTCTCCCATGGTCCCTGAAGGAACAAGAGCTGCAAGCTGATCCAGGAGGGGAAGGAATGCTTCCAGGGCATGCGCCTGAGGCACTATTACATGCTGTGTGGGGCCCTGCTGCGCGTGTGGAGCAGGATCGCCGGCGTCATGGCAGACATCACCAGCAGCAGCTACCTGCAGATCGTGCGCCTCAAGACCAAGGAGAAGAAGAAACAAGTCGGTGTGTGAAGTGATTTCCTTCTTAAAAGGGGTGTGGTCCAGCACTCGGGGTGGTAGCACCAATTCCTCCCTTCCAGGAGGGAAGCTGGATGTGTTGGGGCAGAGGGGGTGAGCCAAGCCCATCATCCTCCTCCCCACTGTCCCCACAGTGCCCCATCCCTTCCCAGAGGGCTGTGGGGGTGTTATGGATGGAGAGGGGAGAGCTTAGACAAGTCCCTGCCTTTGACAGGTGTCTGGCAGTAGGCAGCACCCCAAAACCCACTCTCACTTGCAATGACTGATCAGGCCATGAATTATTTATTTGAATAGGCCAAGGAAAACAGACATAAGCAGATTCACTTGCTACACAGAGAATAGAAATTTCTTTTGTTTAGAAATTCTTTCTAAACAAAAGAAACACCACTAGTAGATAAAGGTACCTATGTTACAGCTGGCAAAGAAATAGTATAAATTAGGAGTCAATGTCACTGAGCAACAAATGATAGCAGTGTGCAGAGAATGTCCTTAATTTCTCTCAGTCCCCAGGGGAAGTAACTTGATGCCCATGTCTTGGTTGTTGAGAACTCTCCACACACTCAGAGAGTGTATTAGAGATTTCTGCTTTCATGAAAATCATAGTGATCTTTTAGAGTTGTAAAAATGTTTCTGTTCTGTTTCCTTTGTCACTCCAAGAGAATGCTCATTGCTGGCTAAGGAGGTTTGCAGCTAAGATAATTAATCACATGACAATTCCAGTGTGACTTAGCCACGTGTCACAGGGAGATAAGTTGGGGGTGAAAGGTCCTGCCACAGAGGACTGATGTCTGTTCCTCCCTCCCCCAGGGATAAAGATCCCCGAGAGCTGCGTGCACAGGGTGCGGGAGGAGCTGAAGCAGATGGATGAGGACGTGAAGAGGAAGCAGAGCCGGCTGCTCCAGGCCCAGGAGCAGAGCTCACCCTTCTCCCTGCCCCTGCACATCCTTCCAGGGCCTGGGCTGCCCCTGCCCTCCCTGTGCCATGATGAGATCCTGGACTTGACCTACAGCCCTCCCAGCGACAGCATTCCTGACTTTGTGTCGAACCCAGAGACCAGAGCGCTCTGCTTCTCCTCGGAGCCCCCCCTGCAGCCCCAGCAGCCCCCCCAGCAGCAGCACAGGTTGCCCTTTGGCTTTGGCCACGCTCCTGGCCTGGAGGGAAGCACAGCCCCCGGCCCCTCACTGCACGAGCCCCCCGCCCTGCCTCCCCCAGCCCCCCTGCAGCAGCCACAGGAGGATTTTCTCCAGCAAGACGGGAATATCAATTTTAGAGAGATCCTGGAGGACATGCTGAGGACGTTTAGCGGGCCCTCCCAGGAGAACTTGCTCCCCCCGGAGCGCCAGAGCGTGATCCAGTTCAGTCCTGGGTCTTTCTCAAACTCCTGAGTGCCAGCTGGGAATGCTGCTGTGGATCTGTGTTCTCTGGTGCAGAGGTGAGAGCTGAGGAGTCCTAACTTTTCTACTGGTTTGGACTGACTCTGCTCTGATTTTGAGGGAAGAGAGAGCCTGGAGTTCCTTAAAGAGAATTTTATTTATGTCTAATATCTAGTCAGGCATGTGCAGGTTTGTATGGAACGTGCCCAGGGGGAGCTGAGCAGGTCCTGCTGGGCTGAGGGGCTCTGCTGGGTTGAGTCCTGCTCACAGGTCAGTGCTCAGGTGGGATTGAGGGGAGACCCTCCTGTACCCACCCCCTGCAGACTACTGAGTGTCCGAGCCTTCCCCAGCCCAGGAGGGGCATGGCCAGGCTCTGGAATGACCACATGCTGGTCACTTAGGGAAGAATGAGAGTTCAGCCCCCAGCTTGGGCTGCCCCAGCGCTGCTGCACACCCTGGGGCTGTGCTGGCAGGCTGGGATGAAGGGGAAGGAAATGTTGTCCCAGAGGAGCTGGGAGATGCTGAGCTCAGGTGTTCTCTGGCAGGGCTGTGCAGGTGCAGTGAGAGATCCAAAACTGTTTGTGCTGCCCTTGCCAGGAAGGGACCTTGAGCTGCCAGAGCTGGCTGCACCCCACAGACAGAGCTTGAGTCTGGCAGAGCTCAGCCACGCCAGGATCAGCAGGATTCTCCAGAGCAGAAGAGACACATGTCCCTTTGTCCTGCACTTTAACCTCACCAGATTGCCGTGACCAGATGTGCTTTGGCCAGTTTCCCGCTGTCACATGTTGTCCCTTCACCTGGACATCTCGCTGGTCCTGCCACTGCCCTGGGCCAGGGGTCTGGGTCAGGGCAGTGTCATTGTCACTGCTGGGGTGTGTAGTGTCTTTGCACTGACCAGGATGTGCAGAGTCACTGTTCAGGGTGTGCAGTGTCACTGTCACTGCCTGAAAAATGCAGTGTTAATGTCATTGCCCAGGACGTGCAGTGTCACTGTCACTGTTCAGGGTGTGCAGTGTCATTGTCACTGTTCAGGGTGTGCAGTGTCACTCTCACTGTTCAGGGTGTGCAGTGTCACCGTTCAGGATGTGCAGTGTCACTGTCTACGTTCAGGGTGTGCAGTGTCACTGTCATCACCCGGGATTTGCAGTTTGGCTGCTCCTGCTGCAATCTCCCTCTCGGATACCAAAGAACAAAGGCTGCTTTGCAAAGCACTGCCCCACCCCCTGCTGCCTCCACCCCAGGACCGAGGGCATCAAAGCCTTTCCCAAAAGTGGCACTGGGATGATTTCAGGCAGGAACCTGGGCCCTTCCTCAGAGAGCCCTTGGGGAAGGGGGTACTCTGTGCCCTAACAGGGCAGTTTTGAGGGGGCTGGAGCTTCACAGTGCCTGGTGGTGTCACCCCCATGTCCCCCCAGCGCTCAGGGACTGGCCCAGTGCCCGTTTGGTGCTGGGAATTGCTCTGGGTCTGTGTCCAGGTGTTGTGAGCTGACTCCTGACACAGACCTGCCCTGCTGCCACACAAGTGGGCTGAGTTTGAGGCTACTCTGGTCCCTGAATTTCGTTTTGGGGGGCCTGTCCTTACCCCCCTCCCTAGCTTAGCACCAGCCCAGGCTCAATCCCTGCAGTCGGGGCCACATTTCACCTCCTTCCTTACCTCAACGTGATCACCAAAGATGGGGGAGCCCCCTGTGCCCCCCCAAAGCCCTGCTGCTGTCCCCCAGCTCTGCTTCTCTCCACCCCTGCAGCCTTCCCCAGGCCAGGCAGAGCCAGGCTGCCCCTCTCCACACCCTCCCCTATTTAAAGCACTGCTCGCTTGGGGCCGAATTCCCAACAATGAGGGAAAAGGACGCCGGGAAAACCCAGCTCAAAGAGGTTTAAACTCAGGAATAGCGAGGGGGAATTCCCTGCTGGGCACCCTCTGCTGTCACCGGAGCCTTACCTGGTGGCTTTGACCTTAACTTTAAAATATATGCAATCTTCCCTCCCTGGTCTCTGGAAAGACAGAGATCACCTTCAAGGAATCCCTTTCCTGCCCCAATCCCATGTTTTGTCAGGGTTAATAATATGTAATGTTACCTTTTAACTAAATTATTCTGCAGTTGTCCTACTGATTGTATTTTTAATGAGTCCCTGTTTTCTTCCCTGACACCTTTGTGTTGGCACTTTTTAATCTGCTTGTTGTTTGCCCTTGTTTCTATGTATATTTATAATTAAGTTGTATATATGTAAAGAGATTTTTTAGACTATGTGCCTTGGACTAATAATTCCTGAATTTTCTACTTGCCTCAGAAGGATAATTTTTCATTCTGCTCAGTAAAAACGGAACAGAAGCCACATGTGAGATTTCTGTAACTCCCAGCTCTGTCTCTATCTCTTGGTCTATCCAGCTTGCCCCAGGAGCCCAGCAGGGATTTGGATCAGGAATCCAAAGCTGGCAGCTGGACTTTGTATCTCCTGTGTCACCAAATCGGTGACATTGAGGGCTGTTGTCCCAAGCCTCTCCTTGGGAGAAGCCACAGCTCATGCAGAGGAGGATCCTGGCTGGATCCAGCCTTGGATGAGGCAGCTCCCTCCTGGCTTGGCTGGAAGAACACAGATAAAGGAGCCTCTGTTCCAGTGTTCCCCCAGCTCTGGGATGTCACATCCAGGCACTGCTGGATGGAAGGAGGGATGGGGTGACCCCAGTGAGTGATCCCTAAATGTGAGCAGGATCCTCCCAGCATCCTTAATGTGCTGGAGGCTCTGCAGGGGTGTCAGACTTTGGGAAACCCGGGGATTTTTCCTGGGGACAGACTCCCTAAGGGGGCTGTGGATGTGACAGGGAGAGCCAGCACTCCCCAGGCCCTGGGAGGAGGTGCAGCAGCATTCCTGCATGGCAGAACCTGAGCTGTCCCTGCCCAGGATGGGACACCAGCCCCATGGGCTTGGCTGGGCACGGCTGTGGCTTCACAAGCACCAAGACGCTGCCCCGAGGAGGAGGAGGATGATCCTGCTCGCTGTGGTCAGACACATCCCTGGCTGCAGGGGATGTTTTGCCGTGTCCCAACACGCCTGGCTTCTGTTTTGCAGGAATTTCTGCTGGCCAGGGCTTGTACCACTGCTGGACCCATCCCCTCTGCTGCCCTGCCCTGCCAGGATTCCTGGGGACAGGAGGGATCCCAGAGGGGACAGCAGGGATCCCAGAGGACACGAACCTTCCCCAGCTCTGCCTTTGCCCAGGGAGCCCCTCAGGAGCACGCATCATGCCGGATTTGCACTTCCTCCTCAACGCTGAGGATTATCCCTGCTTGGCTTAGGAGTTGTGTAAGGTCGTGGCTTGCCAGCAAACTCCAGGCTGTCAGCAGAGTGGCGCAGCAGCCCCAGCCCCATCCCTGCTCCATCCCACAGCCAACACAGCAGCTCATTCCTAACGCCTTTATTGCAGGGGGACTCGTTACTGTGAGGGGGCTCTGGCTGCTCCTGCCTGCAGCAGCCACGGCCCCTGGAGCCTCTGTCCAGCAGGTGCACGCCGTGGGTCAGGGCTGCCCCACCAGCAGCTGGGTTGGAGGCAGCCCTTCATGGGGCTGGAGGAGGCTCCGTGGGCAGCAGGGCTGGCACGGGCAGGGGGACAGCAGAGCAGAGCTACAGGTAGGCAGGCAGGTCCTTCTCGATCACCTGTGGGGAAAAAGGGAGTGTTGTACCCCGAGAACATCCCCAGCCTTCCCCTCCTCCCCAGCAGCAGCACTTACAATGGGATCTTCCATCGGGCTGTACCTCTTCACTACTTGACCTTCCCGGTTAATGAGGAACTGTGGGAATGAAGCAACCCATGGTGAGTGAGTGCAGAGTGAGAGCCCCCACAGGATCACTTCCCCCCTCAGCTGTGCTCTGGGCAGGGCAGGGGTTCCCAAGGGTCTCTAGGCACAGAAACCCCTTGGGATGCTCCTGCCCTGACACCTGAGCAGAGCCCAGTGTGAGGCTCCCTCCTACACCAGAGATCCCCCTCAGATCCCCAGAGGAGGCAACCAAAACCACTACAGCATCTTACCTTGGTGAAGTTCCATTTTATTGCGCTACGAGAGAAAAAACAGGAGTGAGTTTGGGGCAGAAAAGCCCTTCCTCACCCTCCCTGAGCCAAGCCCTCTCTGCTGGCTGCAGGGCTGTGGCTCCCCAGGGCTCTCCCTTGCACACTCACTTGCCCAGAGTGCCTCTCCCTTTGGGCTGCTCCTTCAGCCACTTCCAGAGCGGGTGAGCATCGTCCCCGTTGACATCGATCTTGCTGAACATGTCAAACTTCACCCCGTAGCCCTCAGCAAATGCCTTGATCTGAGCGTTGGTCCCGGGCTCCTGAGGGGCCACGCCAGGACCGTGAGGGTTCCCCGGTCCATCCCAACACTGCCGGGGAACCCGAGCCCCCCACCCCGCCTACCTGCTTCCCAAACTGGTTGCAGGGAAATCCCAGGATCCGTAAACCCCTCTCAGCGTATCGGGCGTGCAAATCGACAAGCTGAGTGTAGTTTACCGCCGTTTTCCCTCACTTGGAGGCCACGTTGGTGATGATACAGACGTCGCCCCTGCAGAGGGGGTGGATGAGCTGCCCTTCCCCGCAGGGTACGGCCAGAGGTCCCTCACCCGCCGGGCCGAGGCGTGAGGGTTACGCAAGAGCCGCTGTGGCTCAACCTCGCCCCGGCGCTGCATTCCCGACCCCTCCGTCCTACCGGTACTTTTCCAGGGACACGTCGTTGCCATCGATGTCGAGGGCGACGAAGTCGTAGATGGCCTTGGCCGAGCGCCAGTCGTCCGCGTGGGCACACTGCGGGGCGAGAGCATCACTGCGGCGCCGGCCCCGCCACCTCCGCTCCGCTCCCCTCAGGGACCCTGCGGAGCCTCCCTGCGGCCCCCTCAGGCCCGGCCAGGCCCGAGTCCCCGTCAGGCCAGGCCCGAGCCGCCGCCGCCCACCCCGGGCAGCCCGCAGGAAAGACCCGGGCCCAGCCCCAGGCCCAGAGCGGTCCCGGAGCAGTGCGGGCCGGGCCAAGCCGAGCTCCCGGGACAGCCCCGCGCTCACCATGCTCCGCGCCGCGATCAGCCCTGGTCCCAGGAGCGCTGCCCGCGCCGCCGCCCGCGCGCACCACAGCGCGCCCCGCACCGCGCCGCCCCAGCCCATCCCGCACAAACCCCGCCCCATTCAGCCCCACCAGCCAATCAGCGCGCAGAGAGGCGGCCCCGGCGGGATGATGGATGGAAAGTTGACCAATAGAAGGGCAGAATAGGCGGGGTGGCCGCGGGGGTGTTTATCGGGAGAGACCACGAGGGAGGAGGGCAAGGGCAGAGCAAAGGGCGGGGTTACAGACAGGTGCTGCGAGCCGCGGCTCCCGGGCGGCGATTCCCTCCCGACCAGCCGCGGGTTCCGAACAGCGCCGCAGCCACCCAGAGCCTCACTCCGACAGCAGCAGAGAGATGCCCGTTCCCTCCGGAGCCAGCGGCGGGAGGCAGCCCGCGGCGGACTACATCTCCCAGGAGGCGCCGCGGCTGAGGCCCTCCGTGCAAGCGCGCGGGGCAGGCGGCAGCGTGGGCAGCCCGCGCAGCCCTCAGCCAAGATGGACGACGAGGAGGAGACGTACCGGCTGTGGAAGATCCGCAAGACCATCATGCAGGTCCGGGGCACCGGAGGGACCGGGAGGGCCGAGCCTGCCGTGTGGGGAGTGCCGCAGGGTGGAGGTGGGGGGCGTGGGGACCTCTCCGCTTGCGGTTGCTGAGCCCGGTGCTGCCCCCGCAGCTGTGCCACGACCGCGGGTACCTGGTGACCCAGGACGAGCTGGATCAGACGCTGGAGGAGTTCAAGGCGCAGTTCGGGGACAAACCCAGCGAGGGCCGCCCCCGTCGCACCGACCTGACCGTGCTGGTGGCTCACAACGATGATCCCACGGACCAGATGTTCGTGTTCTTCCCCGGTGAGCAGCGGCGGCCCGCGGGGTCTGGGGCTCGGGGCGTGGGGAGTCCCTCGGTGAGCCGGGGTCCGCCTGTACCCTCAGGGGAGGTTCGGAGCTGAGCCCCCGGGGAGGGGAGTTCCGAGGGCTGTCAGTGACCCCAGGTGTGGCTCTTTCCTCCTCAGAGGAGCCCAAGGTGGGCATCAAGACCATCAAGATGTACTGCCAGCGCATGCAGGAGGAGAACATCACCCGGGCGCTGATCGTGGTGCAGCAGGGAATGACCCCCTCGGCCAAGCAGGTCTGTGTCCCCCTCAGCGGCTGTGGAGGTTTTCCTTGTCTGTTTCTGGGTAAATAAAAGCCCTGAGTTTCCCTCCAGAGGAAAGGTTTTGCTAGAGCCTGTTGCGCCTTAGCACAGGCTCTTTTTGAGCACCCAGATGTGTTCAAGCAGAGCAGCAGGTCCTGGTGGCAGTGGCACAGCTGAGGGCCCACGAGCAGTCAGGAAGGGGAGGGAAAAAGAGATATTTCCCTGTTCCAGGAGATCCATGTGCTCATTCCCAGCCTGCCTGTGTCTGTGTGAGCCCAGGTGCAGCTCTGAGCCCTGCCAGGGCTGCCCCAGCAACCTCTGATGGGATTTTTCCTTCCAGTCCCTGGTTGACATGGCTCCCAAGTACATCCTGGAGCAGTTCCTGCAGCAGGAGCTTCTCATCAACATCACGGAGCATGAGGTGAGCAGGGGTGGGATTGTCACCATGATATTTTATGAAAAATCCCTTTGCCAGGATTTTTCTCCTGAGAAG
>JAWWMS010000121.1:2138873-2154424 GCA_035048045.1 Chlorospingus semifuscus
AAAATAATAAATCAAGCCTTCTGAAACATGGAGTCAGATCCTTGTCTCTTCCCTCATCCTCGGACCCCTGTGAACACCATCACAGGGATCCCCTTGGGGACCGTCATGGGACAGTGGGCAGGGTCTGGGCACCGCCCCCATCAGTCCCTGCCAGCTCCTCTGGGTCTGTGTTTGTCATGAGAAGCACACTGTGACAGTGTGGGTGACACTGTGTCCACCCCCAGCACCCACCGTGATGGGGCTGCCCATCCCAGGGGGTTGGGGACCCCAAAAGAGCAAAATGGCAGCAGGGTCCGGCCCAAATATCTCTTCCTCTTTTTCAGCTGTTCCCATTCAGGGTAAGGAGACAGAGACACCTCCCAAATTATTGTTTGCGCTTTGTAGGTGTCTTGCAGATAGAGAAAGTCCCAAATTTCTAGGGGTAAAATTGCATTTCTACGGGCAAAATGGCAGCAGGATCTGGCCCACATATCTCTTCCTCTTTTTCAGCTGTTCCCATTCTGGGTAAGGAGACAGAGACACCTCCCAGGCTATTGTTTGGGCTTTGCAGGTGTCTTACAGATGAAGGAAGCCCCAAATTTCTAGGGGTAAAATTGCATTTCTAGGGGTAAAATTGTACTGAGGAAGGTCTGGTACCCCTCCCTCAGCATTCAAAGCTGTCATGGCTTGAGAGCCCCACACCCAGCGAGGATCCTTGGGCACGGGGAGGGGACCCTGAGCCCCTCAGCAGCTCCCACCGGTGACCCCCAGCACCCGGTTAGACACAAACGTGCCGAGCCTGAGCATCCCCGGCCGGGCGCTGCCGGAAGCCGTTTTGCACCGGGGAGCACACACGGAGCACCGAGAACACGAGGGCGAACGGGGGAGCCCATCCCCACCACGGGGCTGCAAGGAGGCACAAAGACCCCCGCCCCAAAACTCCTTTGGGGGCCACCCCAGCCCTGTCCCGGGTTACAGCGGCCCCGGTGCCTCCCGTCCCTCCCTCCGGTGCCCTGGGGTGCCCCGGCCGTACCGTCAGCCTCACGGTGGGCGTGCGGGGCAGCGAGTCCAGGGATCGCTGGGGGTGGTGGGCTCTGCCCGCCGCCGCCGAGGGGCTGTAGCTTTTCCTGCCCGCAGCCCGCCCGAGCATCCCGCTGGCTGCCACCCACAGGCCCCGGGGATGGGGACGGGGACGGGGACGGGTGTCCCGTGCTAGGGAGCCGCGGGTGGGCTCCGGGTCGCGGTCCGCATGGTGCCAGCCCGGTGTGGCCGCACGCACCGGGAGCGGGGCGCAGGCGCGGGGCGGGCGGTGCGGGGAGCACCGGGGAGCCCCGGCGGGCAGCGTTTCCTCCTGGCCCCTCCGGTACCGGGGGGTTCTTGCACAAAGCGATAAATAAATATCTGGCAGAGCCAAAGCACCGGGGCTGGCCGAGCCTGCGGTGGCCCCGCTCCCATGCCGGTCAGCAGGCAGGTCTGTGAGCCTGTCTGTCCTTCCCAAAGGCTCGCAGGGAGCCCCCCCATTTCCTCCCTGTCCCTTCCTGCCCTCCCGCCTCCCTCGGCGGCTGCTCCGTCCCCTTCCTCAGGGGCAAAATTCTCCCCCACCAGGGTTTTTCTCATTTCCCTCCTCTTCACAAACCTCCTGGAAGCATCCAGGGCTCCACTGCCAAGCTCTGGCTCTACGCTGGGTGCCCCCAGAGCCCCCATCGTGCCGGGGGTGACACTCACCGGCAGGGTCTGTGGGACGGGGCTTCCCGCCCGGCTCTTCTTGGAGATGGAAGGGGTTTTTATCAGCTCCCGTTTCTTCCTGGAGAACATGGTTCCCGGGGGGCCGAGGCGCTGCCCGGAGCCCCTCGCTCGGCCCGTTCGTGCCGGTTCCTCACGGTCACATTCGCGGGGAGCAGGGGCAGGAGGGCGCGTGTGACGCCGCCTCGTTTCCTCATCTGCTTCGCAGCCCGACCTGAAACAGGAAAAAGGCGAACGCGCACCCACGAGCGAGGCCAGGGCCGGGGGCACCCTGGCTGCCCTGCGGGGTCACGGGGGGCAGCGGGAGCCCCGCACTCGTGGGGGTTTGAGGGGGTTTGGGTGCTGCAGTTCGGGGATTACAGAGTTGGAGGGGGGGTGAGCCCCATTCTGTGGAACCAGTGAGGAACTCCCACCCTCACCCTGTTTGGGGGTGTCCATCCATCCAGGGATGACAAACTCCATTGCTCTTAAAGCCCCAGGTGCGGGGTTGAGTGGGATGGGGGGCTCGGGGCTCCCACTTGTGGGATGCTCCCGGCTCTGCCCTTCCGTGGGGTCGGTGTGGGTGCTGAGACCGGCCCTCTGGGGTCACAGCCCTACTCCTGTCCTCCTGTCCTCTGTGCACCCACAGTCCCACCCGTGACTTTCCCACTCGGGACGGCTGCCAGCCCCTGCGGGCTGTCGAGGGGTTTTGGTGTCCCCCCCTTGCTCCCCTTCGTCCCGGGACCTCCCCACCGGGCCGAACCGGGCCAGGTCGCACCGGGTTGTCTCGCGTGGGGGCACGAGCACGGCGGAGGGCGAGACAAGGGGAGCGGGACGCGGTCGGGGATGCGTGGAGGTGCGTGAGGTGCGGGGACGATGGAAAGGGCACGCGTGGCCTGAGTGTGTGCGTGACCGTGGGTGAGCGCAGGAAGGTGCGTGTGAATGTGTGAGTGCGTGAGTGAATGTGTGAGTGGGTGTGCGTGTGCGTGGGTCGGGGGTGTGTGTAGGGTGTGTGTTGGTGTGTGTGGGGGTGTTTGGGGTGTGTGTGTGTTGTGTGTGCGCGCACAACGCGTGCCCGTGGACCAGGGTGCCCACTCCCGTGCACAGGGATGCACACGCGTGTGTCCGTCTGTCTGTGTGTGTGTGTGTCCGTCTGTCTCTGTGTGTTTGTACCCTGTGCCCGTGTGCCCGGGACGGCTCCAGCTCCAGTTCCAGCCCCGGGCTCCCCGGGTTCCCCCGACTCCCGGTGCCTCCCGGTGCTCCCCGGGTGGCGATATCGGAGTTCGTGACCCTCCCCTCGGTCCGTTTTGGATCCTGCCCTTATTTGGACATTTCTCCCTCCAATCACGCGGGGGGGGCCGGGCCGGACCCCGCCCCCGCCCCCGCCCCGCCCGAGCCCGCTCCGGTACCGGCCCCGTTGCCCGCTCCCCTCTCCGGTACCGGCTCCGTTCCCCGCCATGAGCAGCTCCCAGTTCAACAAGGGCCCGTCCTACGGGCTCTCCGCCGAAGTCAGGAACCGGGTGAGCCGCGGCGGGGGCCGGGCGGTGCCGGGACCACCGGGCGCGGGTGAAGCGGGGCTGGGGGATACCGGGGCCACCGGTGCTCCTGGGGGCCCGGGAGAGCCGAGCATCGCGGTGCTGCTGGGGCGTCCCGGTTGCATCCCGGGTTCTGGAGAGGCGGGGGTTTATCCGGTATGCCCCAGGACTGCAGAGCCGGCCGAGAGTGGAGAAGTTGGGGGATTTCGGGAAGATGGAAATCCGGGGCTGCCCGGGAGGATGCGGAACTGAAGGACCCAGAGGTCTCTGAGGGCTGGGGACACCGAAGCTGGGCTCGCAGTCTCGGGGTGCCCTGAACCTGCCTGGAGGGTCCCAGGACGTGTCCTGGGGACCGCGGTTGGGTCCCTCCCGTGCGGTGACTCCGCTGTCCCGGGCAAAACGCGGGGATCCCTTCCCATCACTCCCGGGCTGGGGGCATCTCCTCGGTCCTCCGCGGACCAGCTCCACAAAGCTCCTTCACTTTCTGCTTCACTTCCCCGCAGCTCCACATCGCTGTACGGGATGCTCCGACCCGGCAGCATCCCCGCGGTTTTCTCCGGGAATGCGGTTTTGGCCCCGGTGACTTCCCCGGGAGGGGAAGGAGGGATGGGAGCCTCCGGCTGAGCTGTTTGCACCCCTAGGCGGGCAGAAATCGAGCCGTGGTCACCCCGGGGCTGGTGGCCGGTGGTTTGAGTGTGTTCTGCTCCAGGGCAGGCAGGAGAAGGGACAAGTGGTGGCGGGATGTGGTGGCGGGATGTGGTGGCTCCTTACCTGGCCTCGCAAGGGGATTTGGGATTTGCATTTCGTAACGGGAGCGCGGATGGGATGCGCCCCGGCCTGCCCGGGGCTGGGCTGCCCCAGCTGAGAGGGTGACACGCACCGGGGCCTTGGGGCTTCGTGTTGATTCAGCAAGACGTGAGCCAGTCCGACTGCCCCGGTGTGTGTGATGGAGGTGACATCACCCACTGGGAACCAGTTGGACCAGTGACATGCTCCCAGTCTGTGGAAGCCCTGGTCCACTGTGGACTCCCCATGCCCTGGGAAATCCTCAGGCTGGCCGTGAGGAGGGAAGAGGAACTGGATTCAGCTGCTCACGCTCCAGACAATCAGCTGGTGGGACTGTAGAGTCCCCCAGGCAGGACACACATGGTGTCATGAGGGTGATCTGTGTCCTGCGTGGGTCAAGCTTCCATTTGGAACTGGAGTGTCCCAGCTGTGCCCATCCCAGTGTCCCCCTGTGTCCAGGATCCTTAGGGACTCATGGCACATAACAGGACCAGGATGGGTGAGAGGTTGGTGGATGCTCTGGGGCCACCCCCAGGTGCCAGCTGAGCACCAGAGGGGCTGTGCTGGGGCAGGACAGCACTTCCAGGCCCTTCCCTCCCTAGGCCAGGAGAGCTTTCCCTTCCCTTGTGGGTCAGAGGCTGAGACGACAGAGATGCTGCTGGCCCTGGCAGCTGGTCTCCATTTGGGAGGAGACGTCCACATTCCTGGCATAGCCGCGGTGAGGGAGGAATCTGTGCTGGAGGCTGGGCCTTGCCAGAAGGGAAAGGGAGAGCATCTCGTGGCCAGCACCCCTGGGGCTCACAGCTGAGCTCCCACCAGGACCCTGGGGCTCAGAGCTGAGCTCCCACCAGGACCCTGGGCTCAGAGCTGAGCTCCCACGGGCTCCAGCAGACAGGGAGAGACAAATCCAGGGGGTCACTCCCCCCTAACCCCATGAGCAGCTCCTTCTCATGCTTTTGGAATGGTTCACAAGCTGCTGTGTCTGCTGGCAGCATCACCTTCATGCTCCTGTCCCTGCTGCCATACCAGGGAGAGGGGGACTGTCCCCATGAGGGGTTTGGGGTGCACATGGGGCTCTCCCTGAGCTCTCCCCTCACTGTTCCCCAGCTTGCCCAGAAGTATGATCCACAGAAGGAGGCCGAGCTGCGGACGTGGATCGAGAGTGTGACAGGAAAACAGATTGGACCTGACTTCCAGAAGGGGCTCAAGGACGGGGTGATCCTCTGCGAGTGAGTCCTGGGGGGCCCTGGGCATGGCCCCCAGCCCCTGCTGCTCCAGCTGGGAGGAGATGGGGGTACCAAGGAGCCTCACCAGCCCTTGTGGTGGGAAGGGTGGGCTGGATGTGTGCCGGAGTCACCCCCAAGGCTTCTGTGTCTGGGGAGAGCCCTGAGCACAAACAGGGACCTGGAGGGGGAAATTTGCCCCACATGGAAGAGGCCTGGGCAGGACCTTCTCAAAAGGAGCCTATGCCCTGCAGCTCCTTGAGGATTTTCCTGCCACAGCCTCATGTCCCCCTGCCTCCCTCCAGGCTCATGAACAAGCTGCAGCCCAACTCAGTGAGGAAGATCAACCACTCAGCTCAGAACTGGCACCAGGTAGGTGCAGCTCTGCTGCCACCTCTCTGCTGTTCCTCTGCCGTCACCCTCCAGGGCTCACCCCTCTGCCTCTCCCCAGCTCGAGAACCTCTCCAACTTCATCAAGGCCATGGCCAGCTACGGCATGAACCCCGTGGACCTCTTTGAAGCCAATGACCTTTTTGAGAGCGGGAACCTGACGCAGGTGCAGGTGTCACTGCTGGCACTGGCGGGAATGGTGAGCACAGAGGATGAGCAGTTTGGGACCCTGAGTTTGGGGTGATGCCTGTCGGATCCCACAGCTCCACCTGCCTGGGGAGTGGGTTGGGGGTTTGGGACCCTTCCTCACAGCCACTCCTGGCAGGCCAAGACGAAGGGGCTGCAGAGCGGGGTGGACATCGGCGTGAAGTACTCGGAGAAGCAGCAGAGGAATTTTGACGAGGCCAAGATGAAGGCTGGGCAATGTGTGATTGGGCTGCAGGTGAGCTGCCATGGCTGGGATCTGGGCAAAGGGTGGCCAGAATTCTGAATTCTGTCAGATTCTCAGCAATGCCACAGCTCCAGGCATTGCTAGAGGGACCTAAGGCATGAGGTGACTCAAGTGTCCATGGGATCTGGGACCATCTTGGCTCTATGTCCAGCATGAGATGGGTTAGGAAGCATGAGATGGGTTAGGGAGCACTAGTTGTGCTCCCCAGGCTGGGGATGGGGACAGGGGGAGAAAGGGCACATATGGGGCACCATGGATGGGGAGCATGAGATGGGTTAGGGAGCACTGGATGTGCTCCCCAGGCTGGGAGGGGGGATAGGGACAGGGGAAGAAAGGGCACATGTGGGGCAGCACACGTTCCTCACCAGCCCCCTTTGTCAGATGGGCACAAACAAGTGTGCCAGCCAGTCTGGCATGACTGCCTATGGCACCCGGAGGCACCTCTACGACCCCAAAAATCAGATCCTGCCACCCATGGACCACTCCACCATCAGCCTCCAGATGGGCACCAACAAGTGTGCCAGCCAGGTGAGCCCCCCACACCGGGCTGGGGAGGGATGGGAGGGCACAGCTGAGCCCTGCTCCATCCTGTCCTTCCTTCCAGGTGGGCATGACAGCTCCGGGCACCAGGAGACACATCTACGATTCCAAGCTGGGCACAGAGAAGTGTGACAACTCCTCCATGTCGCTGCAGATGGGCTCCAACCAGGGCGCCAACCAGAGCGGGCAGGTCTTTGGGCTCGGCCGCCAGATCTACGACCCCAAGTACTGCCCCCAGGGCAGCCAGGGCGAGGTGGCCAACGCGGCCGGGGAGCAGAGCGGGGACCCGCCCGGGTACCGCTACTACCAGGAGGAGGAGGAGGAGAGATACTGAGCGGGATGGCTCCGCCCCAGCCGCACCATCTCATCAACAGCCACATTCCAGCCTCCACTTTCATCATTCCCTCTTTTCAAACTCTTTTTTTTTTAAAACTTTGGAAATGGATCTATTTTTCTGAGCGAGGAAATAAAGACCCTGTTTGTAGAGAGGTGCCCAGCCGATTCCCCCAGGAGCTGCAAGCAGGATGGTGGCAGATGTTGCAGCAGCTGGGGGAGGATGGTGTCACCTCTCACACACCCCTGGGATGCCCCTGGATCCCTCAGCAAGGAGCAGGAGTGGCTGCCCCTGGTGCTGCTGCTCATCCCTGTGCTGGCAGGACCCTCCTCAGCCCTATGGAGGAGAGGGACTGGGGTCATGGGGGAAGCGCATCTGGGAGAGACCTCGGGATTGTGAGTGTTTGTGGGTGGATGTGTGTGTGCACAGGTTTGTGCTCCGGTGTGCTCTCTAAACGCTGGAAATGCCCTTTTTGCAGAACTCCTAGAGACCAAGTTTTCAAGGCCATCAACCAGGTTGCTGCAGGGCTGGGCCGGGAGCTGGCACAGCTGGCACAGCTGGCACACACTGCAGCAACCTGATATCCCAGGCTGGAGCCAAGGCTGGCTCCAACGCCTGCATCCCACACCAGGGCAGTGCCCTGACCATCAACATCTCCCCTCCCGTGTGGTTTTAAAGTGGATGCTCTCAGACTGAAACCATTTATTTGAAAAAAAAAAAAAAAAGACAAACCTTTCAACACAAACGGGAGCTGGTCTGTGCTGCAGGCGCCTCCTCCAGCCTCAGGAGGGTCTCTGTGTGCCTGGGGGGCTGCAGACCTGGCTGAGATCCCCGATGCTGCGTGTCCCGGAGTGGGGAGTGGGAGTCGGAAGGGGCTGCGGGGTTAAGAGATGTGCAGCTAATTAACGAGTGATTAACAATGCTAACGGGATGGGACTGGATGTGCCTGTCTGGGAAGGTATCCACCTTTTTTGGGTGAAATGTTGTGTTTTGAAGAGCCGCACTTCTCTGTGGGGCTCCCAAGAGTGGGGTGGGGTGGGATGGGATGGGGTGGGGTGGGACCCATGGGATGGGATGGGATAGGATGGGATGGGATCCATGGGATTGGATGGGATGGGGCAGGATGGGATGGGGCAGGATGGGATGGGGTGGGATGGGATGGGGTGGGATGGGATCCATGGGATGAGATAGGACAGGATTCATGCGATGGAATGGGATGGGATCAGTGGGATGGGATGGGATGGGATGGGATAGGATGGGATGGGACCCATGGGATTGGATGGGATGGGGTGGGATGGGGTGGGATGGGTGGGATGGGATCAGTGGGATGGGATGGGATCAGTGGGATGGGATAGGACAGGATTAATGGGATGCGATGGGATCCATGGGATGGGATGCGATGAGATGGGATGGGATCCATGGGATGGGATAGGACAGGATTCATGGGATGGGATCTATGGGATGGGATCTATGTGATAGGATGGGATGCGATGGGATCCATGGCATGGCGTGGCATGGCATGGGGCGGGATGAGGGCGGGATTCCCACTCCCCGCCCCTCTTTGCCGTGCCTGCCCCTTTAAGAGCCCGTGACGTCACACCCACGGCTACTTTGTAGCGCGGGGAGGGGCGGGGCCGCGCGCGCCCGGCGGATTCGCGGGGTCTCTTAAAGAGGCCGCGCAGCAGCTTCAGGTAACGGGGGTCCCGGGCCGGGGGCTGCGAGGGGCGACACGGGAGGCGAGGCTGTGTCCTGGCCCCTGGTCCCGGCCGGATGCGTCCCCCCAGCGTCTCCCCGAGCTCTTAGTGCCACCCCGCCCCCCCCAGGCTATCCGCGTGTCCCCATCGTAGCCCCGAACTGTCCCCATGTCCCCTCTGGATTGTCCCCATCGTTCCTTCGAGCTGTCCCCATGCTCCCCCTGGGTTGTGCGTGTCTCCCCCGGGTTGTCCCCACATCCTCCCGGTGACTCCGCACCCCGCCCAGAGCGGGGCTCCGTGCGGCCGAACCGGGCTGGGGGACGCGGGCTTGGAGGGCACCGGGAGCTGCGGTTGGCCCGGCGGTTGCCGGGGTCCGCCGAGCTCCCCGGTGCAGCGATGCGGCGTGTTCGTCCTCGTGTGATGAGTGAGCAGATTCCCACGCGGGTCCCCCGGGAGGATCCAGGGATTCTCTGGTTGTTTTGTCCCGAAAAGATCCGCCGTCCCCGCGGGGCTGGGGCTCCCCGGACCGGCAGTTCCGCTCCGGTTCCAGCGGATGGGGACACTCAGACACCTCTGTCTCCCCGTGTCACCCCCACCCGGCAGCTCCTTCTTCCTCTCCGTGTCACCCCAGCTGACCCCGGTGCATCCCCAGAGGAATCTACCCCCGGACCCACTCGTGTCCGGCCCCGCAGGCGGATTAGGCGGATTTCCCAGCCGGGATCCTAATCCCGCTGCCCCGTGCCCGTTTATCCCGCCCGCTCCCGGGACCCGGCTTAGCCCCGGGCGCGGGCGGGCGGCGGCAGCGCGGGGCGCCGGTGAGTGCGCGGCCCCGGGGCAAAACGAGGGGCAAGTCCGGGGCTCCCGGTGACCGGGGAGCCGCCCCGGAGCTCGGTTCTCCCCGGGGCGTGGGCGGGTGCACCGGGCGGAAAGCGGCGGGTTGGGTCGTGCCGCCGCCGCCGCCACCGGGCTCGTCACGGAGCCGCCTTGGCAGAGCTTTGCTGCCGGGCCCCGGAGCTGCTGGCCCCGCTCCAGGGATGGGTGAATTCCCGGGGACTTGGCAGAGAGGGATGCGGGTGTCGGAGCTCGCCCTCGAGCCCGCTGCACCGGAGCAATTCCGCTCCTGGGCTGATGAGAGCCCCACCCACATCCCTCTCATGGGGAAACTGAGGCACGGGCAGGTCTCAGCCTCTCCCGGGCTGCGCAGCTCGTTGCTGGGGTGCCGGCATGGGCAGTGAATCGTGCTCCTGGCTCCTGGACAGAGCTCATGCCCTATTCTGCTGCTTTTGGTTTAGGAAAGAATGTGATTTGAGCCTTTAGCTCCGCAAAGGAGCTTTGCTGCCGGAATGCCGTCCGGCTGCTGCCGGCCCCGGAGCTCAGCGCTGTGCCCGGCACCGTGCCCGGGCTGTGATAAGCCCCGAAGCAGAAGGAAGTGAGAGCCTGATCGTCACCCCCAGCTTGGGGCTGCCCCCCTGCTCTCAGCCGGACAGAGCGATGGCCGTGGGCACCCAGCTGGGGCTGCTGCTCTGGAAGAACTTCACCTACCGCCGGCGGCAGCGGGTGAGTGGGCGATCGGGGTGGGGCAACCCCGAGCTCCTGGTGCCTGGCACAGGGGCAGGCAGAGCCCTGGATGCTGATGGGGACCGGGAGCCCACCAGCTTTGCATCTCCCCCAGATCCAACTGGCTATCGAGATCCTGTGGCCCCTCTTCCTCTTCCTTATCTTGATCTCAGTGCGGCGATCCCACCCTCCCTTCAAGCAGCATGAGTGTGAGTGTCCCTGAGCCAGCTGAGCCCCCTCTGTGTGCCCTTCGGGGGGACACCGGGGTGACCAACACGGGAGGCGGTCACTGTGTGTGGGGTCCCGCAGTGCCCCCCTGAACCTGCCTCCCTCTCCCTCAGGCCACTTTCCCAACAAGGCGCTGCCCTCTGCGGGGACCCTGCCCTGGCTGCAGGGCATCATCTGCAACATGAACAACCCCTGCTTCCGACACCCCACGGCGGGAGAGGCCCCTGGCGTGGTGGGCAACTTCGATGGCTCCATGTGAGCGGCGGGGCCGGGGAGCTGCGGGGCACAGCGGGGCTGGCCCGGGGTCTCACTGCCCGTCCCCTGTCCCGTGTCACAGCGTGTCCCGTCTGCTGAGCGAAGCCCGGCAGGTCGTGCACCGCGGGCACGGCCAGCGCCTCCTGAGCAGCTTCGCCCGGCTCCTGCCCGCCCTGCGCCGGCTCCGGGACAGCGGCAACCAGCGGAGGGGTGAGCACCGGGAGCGGGGGGTGCCGGGGGAGCCAGACCCGTTGTCTGACCGCTGCTCCCCCAGCTCTGCCGGTGAGGGAATACTTGAGAGAGGACGAGACTTTCTCCCGGTTCCTGCGGGACAACACATCCCTGTCCCCGGCGCTGGTGGATGAGCTGATGGGGGCTCGGCTCAGCCCCCGCATCGTGAGTGTCCCGCGGTGCCCGCTCCCGGTGTTCACTCCCGGTGCCCGCTCCCGGTGTTCACTCCCGGTGTTCACTCCCGTGCCCGCTCCCGGTGTTCACTCCCGGTGTTCACTCCCGGTGTTCACTCCCGTGCCCACTCCCGGTGTTCACTCCCGTGCCCGCTCCCGGTGTTCACTCCCGGTGTTCACTGCCGGTGTTCACTCCCGGTGTTCACTCCCGTGCCCGCTCCCGGTGTTCACTCCTGGTGTTCACTCCCGGTGCCCGCATCCTGACTCCCCCTCTCCTTCCAGTTCTCCTTGGCGAGCCTTCGCCTCCCGCTGAAGGTCCTGGTCTGCAACGCCTCGGTCCTGGGGGGATTCCTGGTGGGCAGCGACGCCGACTCCACCCGGAGCCTGCAGCAAGAGCTCTGCGCGCTGCCCAGCTCCCAGCTCCGTGCCATGGAGGGCTCCTTCCTCTCCCAGATGGACTTCCCACGGCTCCTGGCGGTGAGGCCCCAGCGCGGCCAGGTGCTGGAGGCAGGCAAAGACCCCTGGCCTCCCCTGACCCCTTCTCCTGCCCCTTGTAGGAACAGCTGAGCTCAGAGCTGGGTGGAATCGCTGGCACCGTGGAAGCTTTGGGCAGCTTCCTGCGGGATGCAGCATCCCTGATGGAGGAGGTACAGCCCTCATTCCCCTGCCCACCCCACTGTGTCCCTGTCCCCCACTGCCCCTCTCCACTCCCACCCCACTCTCCCCAGGTCTCCTCCATGCCCAGCCTGGCCGAGCTGCAGCAGGAGATTGTGGGGCTGAGGGCCCCCAACAGCAGCACGGGTGCCTTCAGAGCCCTGTCCCGCATCGCCTGTGGCCACCCCGAGGGCGGGGGGCTCAGGATCCCCTCCCTCAACTGGTACGAGGACAACGATGTCAAAGCTTTCCTGGACCGTAACACCTCAGAGCACAGACCCGTGGCCTCAGGCAGCACCAGTGAGTGTGGGGGCCTGTGGGGGCTCAGCCAGGGGTTGTGGGGGGCTGCTGGTGGTGGGGGGCTGGTGGTGAGGGCTCAGCTCTGCACCCCCAGGTCCCTTCTGCAGGGAGCTGCTGCACAGCCTGGAGTCCAGCCCGCTGTCACAGATCTTCTGGAGGGGGATCAAGCCCCTCTTTGTGGGGAAGATCCTGTACACCCCACCTGGGCCTGGCCCCGACAGTGTCATGGCTGAGGTGAGTGGGGGCTGCAGGGGGGCTGCAGGGGTTTGGGGGGTCTCATCTCAAACCTGCCTCATCTTCCTCACACAGGTGAACCGAACCTTCCGGGAGCTAGCCGTGCTGGGGGAGTTGGGGGGTGCCTGGCAGGAGCTGGGACCTCGAATCTACACCCTCCTCAACAGCAGCCTGGAGATGCAGGTGCTCCAGGTGTGTGAGCCCAGACTCCTCCCATTGCTGTGGGGTGCATGATGGGCTGTGCTGGGGTGCAGCTGGCCAGGGGCAGGGTGGGCTGCAGCTGCAGCAGGGTGGGCTGCATGGCCTCCCATACCCTGCTGCTTTGCAGGAGCTGCTGCTGGCCCCCAGCACAGCCCAGATCCTGGACGGGTTCCTCAACGGCACCTCCTGGAAGCTGCCAGAGCTGGTCACGTTCCTGACAGGGCCAGCAGGGGGACCAGGCCTCACCTGGCACCAGGTGTACGCTGATGTGGACGCAGTGCTGAGCACACTGTCGCAGTTTATGGAGGTTTGTGTCACCCTGCTGTGGGGGGCTGGCCCCTTGCACCACCCGTGCCCGCTGAGCCCTACCTGCCCTCCCTCCCACAGTGTGTCTGCCTGGACAAGATCGAGGCAGTGGCCACCGAGGAGCAGCTGGTAGCCCGAGCCCTGGAGCTGCTGGAGGAGCAGCAGTTTTGGGCTGCAGTGGTCTTCCAGCCCCCCATCAATGCCACAGCCCCCGGGCTGCCACCCCACGTCCGCTACAAGATCCGCATGGACATCGACGACGTCACGAGGACCAACAAGATCAAGGACAGGTTGGGGGATGCTGCGTGAATCCATGGCCACCCTGTGCTGGTTGCCAGGGGATCCCTGGTGCCAGCACCGTGCTCTGCCCCCAGGTTTTGGGACCCAGGCCCTGCAGCTGACCCCTTCAGTGACCTGCGCTACGTCTGGGGGGGCTTCGTGTACATCCAGGACCTGGTGGAGCAGGCGGTGGTGAGGGTGCACACTGGGGCTGCCCCACGGACGGGGGTCTACATCCAGCAGATGCCCTACCCCTGCTATGTGGATGATGTGTGAGTAGAGGGGCAGCCCCAGACCCTTTGGGGACAGTTGGGTGACCGCCTACTGCAGCATCACTGCACCATGGAGGTGGCACAGGGCTGGTTGTGCCTTGGTGTCCCTGACACAAGAGTGGCCCAGGAGTGTGGAGATAAGGGTGGAATGGCTGGTGGTATCTCCCCAGGTTCCTGAGGGTCCTGAACCGCTCACTGCCTCTCTTCATGACTCTGGCCTGGATCTACTCCGTGGCCATGATCATCAAGGGGGTGGTGCACGAGAAGGAGACGCGTCTCAAGGAGACCATGAAGACCATGGGGCTGAGCAGTGGGATCCTCTGGCTCAGCTGGTTCCTCAGCAGCTTCATCCCCTTCCTCCTCAGCTCTGCCCTCCTTGTCCTCATCCTCAAGGCAGGTTGCAGGCCTCAGGGGACAGCATGGGTGGGAGCCAGCATGGGAGGCTCCACAAGGTCCAACCTGCCTCCATCCACAGCTGGGAAACATCCTACCCTACAGCGACCCAGCAGTCATCTTCCTCTTCCTCGGCACCTTCTCAGTGGCCACCATCAGCCAGTGCTTCCTCATCAGCACCTTCTTCCCCCGTGCCAACCTGGCCTCGGCGTGCGGCGGCATCATTTACTTCTCTCTGTACCTGCCCTACGTGCTGTGCGTGGCCTGGCGGGACTACATCACCTTCCCCCTCCGTGTCCTTGTGGTGAGCTGGGATCTGCCCCCCTGCCATGCCCCTGCTGCTCTGGGTTTGCCCCCATGCCAGGCTTTGCCTTCACTGCCTTTCTGGATGTCCTCAGAGCCTGCTGTCCCCCGTGGCCTTTGGTTTTGGCTGTGATTACTTCTCCCTCTACGAGGAGCAAGGGGTGGGCATCCAGTGGCACAACCTGGCTGCCAGCCCCGTGCCGGGAGACCCGTACAGCTTTGCTGCAGCCATGGGGCTGCTGCTGCTGGATGCTGTCCTCTATGGCCTGGCCACCTGGTACATCGAGGGTGTCTTCCCAGGTGAGTGCAGTCCCCCTGACCCCCAGCTGCCACTCAGCCCCGGCCCAATTAACCCCTTGTGCTGCAGGTCAGTACGGGATCCCCAAGCCCTGGAATTTCCCCTTCCTGAAGAGCTACTGGTTTGGGGAATCATCCTCATCTGGGCACTCCCTGTACCACAGCGGCTCCCACACTGCACCCCAAGGTGAGTCCCTGCCCATCCTGGAGCTGCGTGGCTGAGGGCAGTGGCCATGGAGCCCTCCAGGCCAGGCCTTCACCCCAGAGGAGGGCCCTGCACCCCATGGCAAGGGGACATCTCTGGGGACACCTCTGGAGACTGGGCTGGGGACACCTTTGGGGAAACCTTTGGGGACAGGGCTGGTGCTGGGGACAGAGTTGCTGGGGTGTTTTGGGGTCGTTGCAGAGAGGCTTTGGGGTCACTGCTGGGGAGGTTTGGGGTCACTGGCAAGGGGGTTTTGGAGTCATTGACAAGGGGGTTTTGGGGTCACTGCCGGGGAGGCTTTGGGGTCACTTACAAGGAGGTTTTGGTGTCACTGACAAGGGGGGGTTCTGGGGTCGCTGCTGGGGAGGTTTGGGGTCACTGACAAGGGGGTTCTGGCCGGAGCTGTGACCCCTTGGTGGCTTCCAGTGCTGGTGGAGGAGCCACCTGCTGATCTCCAGCCCGGCGTCTCCATCCGCAACCTGGTGAAGGTTTATGGCAGCAGCGGCCGTGCAGCCGTCAATGGGCTGAGCCTGGACTTCTACGAGGGGCAGATCACATCCTTCCTGGGCCACAACGGCGCTGGAAAGACCACCACCATGTGAGCCACCCCAGAGGGGCTGCGTGGCCATGGCTGGGGACAGGAGCTGAGCCTGACTCTGTCCCCACACAGGACAGGGTACCCTGGCCCCAAGCCTTGCTGCCCCTGTGCTCCATGACCCACTTTTCTCACCACTTCCAGGTCCATCCTGACTGGCCTGCTGCCCCCCACCTCGGGCACTGCCTATATCCTGGGCTGGGACATCCGCTCCGACATCGACAGCATCCGCAAATCCATGGGGATGTGTCCCCAGCACAACGTGCTCTTCGACATGTAGGCATGGCTGGGGCGCTGTGGGGGGTGATGCAGGGCTGTCCCCTCCATCCCTGTGCCAGGTTGTGGAATTTGGGGTTTATTGCAAAGGGCCTGGGTGCAGGGCCCTGCTGGGAGCTGCCAGCCACAGCTCAGAGC
>JAWWMS010000121.1:2165236-2178978 GCA_035048045.1 Chlorospingus semifuscus
TCTCCCAATGGGATGCTGTAGTTCTTATCAGCCATGCAGTGACATTCAATAGCTGTTATCAGCAGATGTCCCCTCCCCAGGGAGGTGTGAATGTGGTCACTCAAAGAGAGAGATAAAGCAAGCTGCCACCTGACAAAAGACAATCTGCCATACAGATGTTAACAGAAAACACCTTGCATTGCAATCTCCAACACCTGTCCTCCCCACCCTATGGAGAACCCCCCAGCCTCACCCCTCTGTCTCTCACAGGTGGCTCAGTGGGGCATCACCGCTCTGGGGCTGGCCCCACACGCTGACCGGCCGGCGGGCAAATACAGCGGGGGCAACAAACGCAAACTCTCCACGGCCATCGCCCTGCTCGGCTGTCCCCCCGTTGTTTTCCTGGTGAGGGGGGCGCTGAGAGACCCCACAGCACGTCTTGCTTAGTTAGTTCCTGGATAATAAGCCATTTGGGCAGGAATCCTGTCAGGGGAGGGAGCCCTGCAAGGGAGAGCAGGGTTAGGAGCAGCGTTGCGTTTAAGGATGGGATTTTGGTTCGTGCAGTCATTAGGGTAGGTAGTTTTAAGACTTTAATTGTGTTTAGGGTGAGGAAGATGGTTGCAGTTATTACAGCATGCAGGTAGAAATTGAGGAGGGTGAGTTTAGGGTTGTAGATGATGATGATTGCTATTCAGCCTAGGTGAGAGATGGAAGAAAAGGCCAGGATTTTTCAGATTTGTGTTTGGTTGAGACCCATTCATCCTCCTAGGGCTGCTGAGAGGATAGCTAAGATAGTTAAGAGAGTAGGATTTAGTGAGGGTGAGGTTATGTAGAGCAGTGTGATTGGGGGGAGTTTTATGATAGGGGATAGGAGGAGGCCGATGGTGAGAGGGGAGCCTTGAAGTACTTGTGGGAATCAGAAGTGGAATGGCACTAGTCCTGGTTTTATTGTGATTGCTGAGGTGAGGATCAGGCAGGACGTTGGGTGGGTAAGTTGGGTGATGTCTCACTGCCTGGTATGCCATGCGTTGGTTATGCTGGAGGATAAGACAAGGGCAGAAGCAGCTGCTTGGCTTGGGGGGCACCAACTGACCCTGGGCCCGTTGCAGGATGAGCCCACGACGGGGATGGACCCGCAAGCCCGGAGGTTCCTGTGGGAGCGCATCCTTGGTGTGATCCGGGACGGACGGTCCGTGGTGCTCACGTCCCACAGGTGAGTGAGTCCCCACAAAGGGGAGCACCCCATTGTTAAGGCGGGGGCATGTTGGTCTCCCCCAAGCCCCCGCAGCCCTCAGATTGGGCTTAACCCCGAGCAAAGCTGTCCTTATCCAGATAACTCAGTCCCTCTGGGAGACAGAGTGCGAATACCTATGCTGCTGCTCGGAGCCGTAGCTACCTTTGGCAAGCTAAGTGATTTTCAGCTCATTAGTGATTATCAGCTCTCTTAGGATTTCAGCTCGTGCTTGCTGGAATCCTAAGAGAGCTGATAACTGCATAGGGCTAGGGGCAGAGGCAGACAGCGAGAGAGGAGAAAGAGCATCCTGGCATTCCATAGTGATGGTTTATTGAGGAGCCTGTGAAAGGTTCCAGTGACAGCTCTTCTTCTGCCGAATGGGCTAAAACAGCCCCTTTTTATAGAGTATAGGGAGATCCAAACTTGTCCAATAGTAAAGGTTAGGGAAAAAGTGACCTATGGGTTTACAGAGATAAGCTAGGCAGAAGACAGGAGCTTATTTTGCTGTCTCAGCAGTTCCTACTGTTAAGTCTCAGCCCTCCATGGAGTCTGCTACACCCCATAACCCCCCTATGGGGTAGCAGAGTGTCTCTCTGCCCTGGGGGGCTCACACGTGTCCCCCCAGCATGGAGGAGTGCGAGGCGCTCTGCACCAGGATGGCCATCATGGTCAACGGCCGCTTCCGCTGCCTGGGCAGCGTCCAGCACCTCAAGAACAGGTACTGAGTGGGGGGCTAGGGGGTCTCCTGAGGGTGGTGGCCATGGCAGCGCTCACAGAGTGTCCCCTCTCCCTGCAGGTTTGGGGATGGGTACACGGTTGTGGTGCGGGCGGGGGGTCCTGGCCCGGCAGCGGTGCAGACCCTGCTGCAGGAGCATTTCCCTGGCATTGTGCTGCGGGAGCAGCACGGGGGGCTGCTGCAGTACCACCTCCCTGCCCGTGTCACCTCCCTGGCCGCCGTCTTCAGCCTTCTGGCCGCCCACCGCGGCCCCTGCCACATAGAGGACTACTCGGTGTCCCAGACCACGCTGGACCAGGTGATGGGGGAGGCGGTGTGAGGGTGTGGTGGCCCTGTCACATGGTGCCACCTCTCATCCTGCCCTTCCTGCAGGTCTTCATGCACTTTGCCCAGGAGCAGAGCGATGGGGACGCCGGGGAGGTCACAGCCTCAGGACAGGATGCGGCCCCCAGCCCCGGGAGGAGGCTGAGCAGGTTCCTGGAGGATGACAGCTACCAGGAGAGCGCTGTCTGAGCAGGCCATGGTGTCCCACGGACCCTCCTTGGATGTCACCACAGCACAAGCCAGGATCACAGGGCTTTGGGGTACTGCAGCCCCCCAGAGCTGCACAGAAGAGGCACATCCTGCCCACTGGCACGGTGCCACCATCCGACGGGACAGTGGGTGCTGGGCCAGAGTGCCAGGACAGAGCTGGCCCCGGCTCCCTGCGGTGGGGTTGATGCCCTGCACGGGGCTGAGCTGGATGGAGGGTCTGGGGCTGGCCTTGTGACCCTGCTTGCTGTAACCAAGCAATTCAATAAAAACCCGCCGTACTGCCGGGGGCCTCCATTGCCCTCGCTGGGGGACAGGGCGGGGGCACAGCGGGACACGGGCAGCACCGCGTCCATAAAAAACTTTTCCTAACACCCAACCTGAATTTCCCTTGGCACAGCTTAAGACCACATCCTCTCCTGTCAGTTGGACAGAGGGTTGATGCTCGCCTGTGCCAGGGCCGCGCCTGGGGGACTCCCCTGACTTCAGCTGGGGCTGGAACGCCCCGTGCCGTTCTCGGGGGGACAAAAGGGTGGTCCCAGGGAGGGGCTTCGAGACCGTACCCGGGAAAAAATATGGAACGCTTCACGAATTTGCGTGTCATCCTTGCGCAGGGGCCATGCTAATCTTCTCTGTATCGTTCCAATTTTAGTATATGTGCTGCCGAAGCGAGCACGAGTGCTCCTTCCCCCGCAGCAGTATTTAAACCCTCCAGAGTCAGCAATTTTTACCTCAGTGCGAGTTTGTTTTTTTTTTTTTCCGCCCCCTGCGCTTTTCTCATATGATCATTCTCCCAAGCGACGCATCCTAATTTTTTTATTCTAAATCTTTCGCTTTGGTGAAATTTTTGCCTTTTTTGAGGTCAAACAGCCGCCCGGAGGTGCCGCCCGCGCGCGATGCATTGTGGGATATCTCCTCATTTGCATGAAGGCGGAGCCTGACCGGAGCGTGTCCTCCACCGTCCCGTCGTGCCCCGGGCGCGCGTGCGCGCGCACGCGCACGAGCCGCCGTGGCCGGCGGAGGAAAATGGCGGCGGAGCGCTGAGGGACGGGACGGGACCGCGCCGGGACAGCTGAGCCGCTCGCCGCTCCCGGGCCCCGCCGCGCCTCCCCGCCCCGCCGAGAGACCCCCATGGCCGTGGGGACATCCCGGCAGCCACGTCCCTGATGTGTCTGCCCTGTTCGCGTAGCTACCGGGCACCACTGAGCACCCAGGCCTGACCCGTCGGGCCTGACCCGCCGCCGCCCCGAGGCGTCTGCGCCGGGCAGGGGCCGGGGAGGGGGACGGAGGCAGCGCCGGTGCCGCGCCCGCCCGGCCCCAGCCCGGCCCGCGGAGGTGCAGCAGCATTTTCGGGCCCAGCCCTCAGCGGCCCCGCCGTCAGGATGTCCGAGAACCAGCCGAACGCCAACAACCACCACCCGGCCAACAACGCCGGGGCCGCCGGCGGCAACAACCGCGGCGTCCGCAACCCCAACCTCAACCAGAACCCCCTGATCAACGTGCGGGACCGCCTCTTCCACGCGCTATTCTTCAAGATGGCAGTGACCTACGCGCGCCTCTTCCCTCCCTCCTTCCGCCGCGTCTTCGAGTTCTTCGTTCTTCTCAAGGTGAGGGGCGGCTCCTGCCAGCCCGCGGCCGGGCTGAGGGCAGGAATTTCATTGGAAACACCAAAAGTCGAGCCTCTGGCGGAGGTAGCAGGCTGTGTTTGGCCCACACACACCGAGCTGTCCCCGGAGCTCCGTGGGCTCCTCCTGTGAGGGAGACATCGGTCTCCATGGTGGTCCCGGTGTTCCCTGCACTCTGGAGCTCTTCCAGATCTGTACATCAAAAAGAAATTGCTGAGCCAGCTTGCTGGGCAGCCAGGCTGGTTTCATTTTCTGTTTCCTAGCAATGGCACTTTTTGGATACATTTCCCACCACATGCCCTACTGGATTGTTGGAGTTTTGCTGGAGTCTTGTCTTCCTGCTCCATGGCTTCCAGGGTGGGGAATTAGAGAAAGGAGAAGGGAGAGCAGCTTGCCAGGCAACAGCAGCACACTCCTCTAGGTTTCAAAAAGAAAGCTTTCAGCACAGCTTGTCTCATGCTGCACAGATATGTTTCCTACCCTTTATTCCCATTCCCTCTCCCATTTGTCCATCTGCATCCTGGCAAACCGGCTGGGACAGGGATGGTGCTAACGGTGCAGTGGTCAGGCAGAGTGGCTGGGAGCAGTTTGTTGTGCTTCTGCCTCTGATCCCAGCTCCTCCCAGGGAAGGGAAAACTTCCTGAGGGCTCTGTGGAGAGCAGCCTGCAGGGTCAGGGGGCAGCAGGAACCCACATTCCCATCCTGAGCCCTGGAATTACCCCAGGCCCTTCTGTGGCTCCTGCAACCAGGGAGGTGGCTGTGCTTTGCCTTCCCTCACATGTCCCTGTGCAGCTCCTCTGCAGAGTGATGTTTACCAGGCTGTTTGTTCATCACAAATAGGTCAGGACAGCAGGGCTGATGAGGACAGAGCAGAGCAGGGTGGTTGGGAAGGGCTCTGAGCTCAGCAGTGCCGCTCGCTGTGCCAGCTGTGCTCAGAGCTCTGAACTTTGGACATCTCTGTTCGCTCCAGGGAACAATATTTTTTATTCCACCCTGCTTTGCTGTGGTTTATGGCTGTTCCTGGCATGGAGGCAGGACAGGGAGCTGTGGTGCTCTGTGCATGGCCTCGGGGCCCAGCTCAGCCTCCTGTTCTTTGGGACAGCAGATTTGGGTTTGGTTCATCCTGCCCAGGGATGGGTTGGTTTGCTTAAAGTTTACTTTATTCTGCCTTTACAAAGCTGGGCAGGCTTCTCTAGGTTTCAGCAGGAAACTCTTTATGCTGAGGAGGGAAGGGTTGGAAGGCAGGGATGTGTTTCCATTTCCCTCAGTGTGCCTCATCCCACCCTGGTGCTGTGTGTGGTGGGTTTTGGGGACACTGTTTGTGACCGTGTTCACAGGGGTCTTGGGATGAGGGAAGAGACAAGGATCTGACTCCATGTTTCAGAAAGCTTGGTTGATTATTTTATGATATATATTACATTAAAACTATACTAAGAGAATAGAAGAAAAGGTTTCATCAGAAGGCTTAGCTAAGAATAGAATCAGCAAGAATGATAACAAAGGTTCTGTCTCAGACTCTCTGTCCGAGCCAGCTGACTGTGATTGGCCATTAATTACAAACAAGCACATGAGACTAATTACAGATCCACCTGTTGCATTCCACAGCAGCAGATAGTCATTGTTTACATTTTGCTCCTGAAGCTTCTCAGCTTCTCAAGAAGAAAAATCTTAAAGAAAAGATTTTTCATAAAAAGGTGTCTGCGACAACAACTGTTGGATGCAGGACCTGAGCTTTCAGAAGGCTGTCACTGTCAGCTCTCATGAGCAGGAGCAGTTGGTTCCTGATGCCTTTGGTGCTTTCAGAAGGCTGTCACTGTCAGCTCTCATGAGCAGGAGCACTTGGTTCCTGATGCCTTGCTGGATTGCCAAGGTCTGGCTGCTGCCTTGTTGATTCAGAGAAGCATCAAAGCCCTCGTCCACTCACCCAGGTTATTCTGGTGTTTCACAGGCAGAGAAGAGCTGGTGATAACTGGGGGATCTGTCTTGTCTCCTGCCCTTTAGGCTCTCTTTGTGCTCTTCATCCTGGCCTACATCCACATCGCCTTCTCCCGCTCTCCCATCAACTGCCTGGAGCACGTGCGGGATAAGTGGCCCCGCGACGGCATCCTGAGGGTGGAGATCCAGCGCAACTCCAGCCGGGCCCCCATCTTCCTGCAGTTCTGTGGCGTGGAGAAGTTCCCAGGAATGGTGGTGGAGTCCACCACTGAGGAAGAGGAGGAGGAAGAGGAAGAAATGTCTGTGGATATGTTTGAAAACAGCTCCATCAAGGTAAGGATGTGGTGAAGAAGGGAGTCTGAGTGATGGGCTGGGGAGAAGTCTTGGTTGGAAGTGAAGTCCCTTGTGTGATCTCTTGTTCTCCTGGGAACAAAGGCTGTTCCTGAGTCCCCACATTGGCCTCTGATGGTTTAACACAAAAAGGAAACCAGAGAAAATGTCCATTTTAGAGGGGATAAGCCTTTGTGTGGATAGAGAGAGCATGGCAGGTGAGAGGTACAGTAAATAGCTGCTGATGAGGTTTTCCCTGCTCTGGTTTTCCAACAGTTTGAGCTGGATATCGAGCCCAAGGTGTTCCTCAAGCCATCCCGGGTGAGCAGCACTGAGCTGCCCCACAACGACAGCCAGGAGTTCTCGTTTAGTGACGCGGCCACTAAAGGTATGCAGCCTCTGCGGGAGACTGTGTCCGAGTTTGAGATGCTAGCCCGAGCAGGTAATCACACCTTCACTGCTACCCTGTGCTCCTCCTTCCTCCCATCATCATCCTCCTCCCCACACGTCCCGTCCTGGCTCCTTGGGGCACCTCCACAGTGACCTTTAATGTCTTCCTGGGGATAATCCTGTCAGTACTAACAGCAGACCCACAGCAAGCTCTGCCCTGAGGTGGGGGGAGGCTGGGTTAGAAAATTTGCCAGGCCAAGAGGATTCAGATCAGCCACAGGTGAACCAAGCTCTTGGCCTGGCAGGTTCCTGTGGTATCTCAGACGAGACTGAACCCCCTGTTCTGATCCATTCACTGTCCCCTGCAATCCACAGGGATGTCCTGACAGTGACATGAGCAGGGTTTGGGCTGTGTTCTGGGTGCTGAGCCAATACCAGCACTTGGAGCAGCCAATTTGCTACAATTAATTAATCCCAAAAGCCACCCAGCGGGTTTTGGTGGATTGCAATACAGCACTGCTGTTCCACTCGGATGTTCCCTGGCCTTATCCCTCCCTTTTCCTGCCTGACCTAAGCTGCTCAGCACTTGTAAATTCCAGAGGCAGATTTAGTAGCTTTGTATTATTTAAAATGGAATTCCGGTGTGGAAAAACTTCTGTTTCTAGTGGTTAAGGTAGGAAATCTACTAAGGAATATTTATCTTAAAATAGAGATGTGGATTTGGATTCTTTGGGGTTTTTTTTCACAAAATTTGCAAGAATTTGACCTCTTCCACCACGCTGTTGTCCCTATGAATGCTGGAATTCTTTGCTCTACAGACACACTGGGGTTGTGGCTGTGGAGGAGGATGAGACTGGACACTGTCTTGTTCCTTGGCCTTGCAGTGGATTTGCTTGGTGCTCATCCAGAGCTCATTAGTCCTGAATTAAAGGTCATTAAGACCAGAGAGCAGTAAATGTTTTTGGTGCAGGACCTTTATTGCTGGTGCCCGGGTTCTGAGAGGAGTCACGTTGTGCTGGGCTGGGGCACTGGTGGGAAGTCCCTTGTTTTGCTGAATGCCTGGTTGGAAACCATCCAGAAAAGGAGAGGAAGAGAGCAGGCTGTTTCCCAGATTAGTTACAAAATTCACATCTTTAATTCAGTCCCAAATACCTGATTTTAATATTTTTTTCCAAGCTTTCGGTTTTCTCAGCGCACCAAATTTTATTTTTAGTCAGAATATTTTACCATAAAAAAAAAAATTTATTATACAAAGGAAGTAATTGTTTGTTGATATTTAAACCCTTGATTTCCTTTTGAGCTTAAAACTGTTTATAATAGAAACAAAAGACAAACCAAACAGCCCAGCTTGTGTTTGCTGCCCAGTAAGGGGATCAGGAGATCTCTGTCAGTGCTGGGTCAGGTGTGTGTCTGTTCAGTTCCCTTTAACTGTCACTGTGGGTGGTGCTGGGATCTGCCTGACAGCTGCCTCCCCCTCCTGGAGATACACCCTGGCAGCCTGAAAGAGCAGGGATTAAATTGCTTGGCTCTGGCTTAGCAGGAGGTTTTGTCCTTTCAGAGATGATGTAGCAAAAAAGCATCTCTTTGGAAGCTTTCTTGAAATAAAAACAAAAACCAAACCAGAGAAACTTCAGGCCCCACCAGTTTTTGGGAAAGCTGTAATTGCTGCTGCCTTCATTTCTGACATGTAATTGCAGCAGTGACCTCAGTCCCCTGGGAAGTGCTGGGCTCTTGCCTCTGGAGCATTTACTTGGTGTTCAGCAGGTGTAAAGTGGATTTTCCTGCTGCTTCCCAAACAACATGGAAAGCAGAAATTGAGCAAAGCAAGAACCTGTGGCTCTGGGCTTGCCAGACAAAGATGTGGGCAAGTTCTGGAACTGCTGCCCTGGAGCTTTCCCAGAAGTCCCACATTAAGAACTAATGTTAAAGGCTGTAATCCCAAAGAGTTTGTATTGATTTATGTTTAATTGGTTGAGGGAAGCCTGGAGCCCACATTTACAACCAGTTCCCTTTTCAAGAACATGATGGGAGGGAGGAGGGGAACCCAGAGGGGCTGTTTCTTCATGGCTGTTTGTGCATGTGGGTGTTGAGTCTCCTGTATCTCTCCCAGTGTGGCCACAGGAGGAGTACATTGTGGAATGCGCTCTGGAATACCAGTTCCCTTTTCAAGAACATGATGGGAGGGAGGAAGGGAACCCAGAGGGGCTGTTTTTTGTGCTGGCTGTTTGCAGATGGTGTTCTGTCTCCCTCTGTTCTCTCCCAGTGTGGCCACAGGAGGAGTACATTGTGGAATACTCTCTGGAATACAGCTTCCTGCACCTTGCAACCCCAGTTCACTTTTCAAGAACATGATGGGAGGGAGGGTTTTTTTTTTCTGTGCTGGCTGTTTGCAGATGTGGATACTGAGTCTGTCTCCCTGTGTCTCTCCCCCAGTGTGGCCACAGGAGGAGTACATTGTGGAATACTCTCTGGAATACGGATTCCTGCGCCTGTCCCAGAGCACCCGGCAGCGCCTCAGCATCCCCGTCATGGTGGTGACCCTGGGTGAGTGGGAGGCATCTTCAGGGGTGGGTACCTGCAGTGCAGAGACCTCCACACCATCTCTGGGAACTCTTCCTGAAGCTGATGGTGCTCACTTCCCACGCAGGAGAGCTGCATTGTGCAGCCTGTCTGCCTTTAGTAGGTCACAGCTTTTCAGAGGAGCTTTCTCTGAAATGGTGGAGCTTGGTTCAGTGAGCCCTGATGTCATGCCCAGCAGAGTTTTCCCACATGGAGCAGAGAAGAGCTCTCTCCCTGGCAGAAGGCACTGAAGCTCTGAGCAGCAGTTAGAGCCTGGTGGCCAGAGCAGCTGTGCAGGAGCTGGGGACTTGCTCACAGATCTGTCACTCTGTGTGTGCTGCTGTGCCCCTGTGAGCACCAGCAGGTCATTTCCCCAACCAGCGTTCTCCACTCCTGGCATTTGCTGTGTTAAAACCTGTCCAAATCAGGAACACAGCCTCATCCTGAACCTCTGTATCTGTTAGTGCAGCAACCAGAGAGGAGCTCATCACTGCCTCCCACTCAAGCTGAAGCAGAGCTGGATGGGGGTTAAGCAGCTTTCCTGTGCAGTAATGAGCAGTCAGGATGAGCCCCAGAGATAGGCCAAGCCTAGAGGGCAAATTCGCTTTGTGTCTGTGCCAGCACAGAGTGTGACATCCCCGGACTGCCATTTGCACTTCAGTGTGGCTGGATCTGTCATGGGGGGTGACATTTTCCCTCCCAAGTTTGGTTTTACTGCCCCAGGTCCACATACAGACACAGCTCTGGTGGCACAAGTATCCCTCACCTTGTGCCTTTGTAGCTCCAGGTGTGAACAGTGTGAAAGGTTTTTTGTTTTCTCTCTAGATCCTACGAGGGATCAGTGCTTTGGGGACAGGTTCAGCCGCCTGCTGCTGGACGAGTTCCTGGGCTATGATGATATCCTGATGTCCAGTGTCAAAGCTTTAGCTGAAAATGAGGAAAACAAAGGTAAGGCCTGGAGGAGTCTCAGCAGAGGCTGCTTGGAGCAGTGGGTGTTTGTTCTGTGGATGCCTGACTATCATCTTCTGACTATTGATTAATCTGTAATGCAGGGAGCAGCTCCCTGTGTTATTGTCAAGGACAAAACGAGAGAGGCAGGAGGGGAGAGGTGTCTGGAAACGTGATTTCCTCCCACCTCACTGCCCTGCATGACAATGAGTGCTGCCCTGAGGATTTGCTCCAAATCCTGTTTCTTCAGCAGGCACTGGATCTTGGTTCTTAGTGTGTGGTTTAATCACGCTGAGCTTGTGTTTGTGCTTTTTCTCCAGGTTTCCTGCGCAACGTGGTGTCTGGGGAGCATTACCGCTTTGTCAGCATGTGGATGGCCAGGACGTCCTACCTGGCAGCCTTCGTCATCATGGTCATCTTCGTAAGTCCCTGGGAGCTGGGCAGTGCCTGGCCTCAGCCTGGTGCTGGGCACTGAGTGGTTGGTGTTACAGCAGAGCTCTCACCTGCTTTTAAACTGTAGTTGATGGAGGATGAGGCTCTACTCTGGGGCATGTTTTTGTTTGTTTGGGTTTTTTTTAAAGTTCCTGAAGTCCACCAGTGGAATGAACAGAAGAGCTGACCTAAAATGCAGTGTTGTTTTTGTTGTCAAAAGGGAGCTGCTGTTAATTTCTAAGTGTCCTTAAAACACTCCAGCTGTCACTACAGGGTGCAGACATTTGTCTTCAGACTTTTAAGAACAGCCCAGACTGATTTGCCAGGAGTGATCAAGATAAACCAAATGATGGTGTGTGAGACAAGATGTTTTCAGATACACATCAGACAAGATCCCAAGCCATAAATACCTGGTGTTTGTCGTCTTGGGCGGCTGTGGGTGACTCTCTTTGTGTGTGCTGTCCCACCCACGGGGCAGGTCTGTGCACAATCCCACTGTGGGCACTGAGGAGGAACTGAGTGCAGGGAGGAGCGGGATGGAGCACGGGAAAATCCCTGCTCCCAGCTCTGCGGGTTGGTGTGGCCCCAGTGCAAACATTCAGGCTTGGTCCCTTTACAAACAAATCCCTTACTGTCTGTTCCCCTGCAGCAGCACAGAGATTAATTGCTGTTTGTGAAGCCCTAATTACTCTTTGGGAAATGGCTCTGCACAGCTCCAGCTAATGAACGTGGGATGTGCAAGCCCAGGCTCGCCTGGGTCTGTGCCACACTGCGATTCCGAGCGACTCCCTGCACCCTTGGGGCTCTAACCTGCCTCCCCTCCTCTCTCCTCTTCCAGACTCTCTCTGTCTCCATGCTGCTGCGCTACTCACACCATCAGATCTTTGTCTTCATTGGTAAGGACTGGCTGAGGGGTTTGGGTTGTGCTGGGCGCTGTGCGTGCTGCAGCACGGGGTGTTGTGGAGTCACAGCAGGGTTGGGTTGGAAGGACCTTGAGGATCATTAGTTCCGGTTTAGAAGGGTCCTACCTGTAGGTGCACAGGGAGTACATCCTGCTGCTCCCATCACTGCACTTGCCAGAGGTTATTCTCTGTCCTGAGAAGCATTGGTTGGGGACAGAGGATGTGGCTGCACTGAGCAGCAGCACTGTGGGGTGGAGGGTTCCACTGTCCTCTCCATGCCTCAGCCTGTTTTTCTTCTTGCAGTTGACCTGTTGCAGATGCTGGAGATGAACATGACCATTGCATTCCCTGCTGCTCCACTCCTCACTGTCATCCTGGCTCTGGTCGGTAAGGACTTGCTTCACTGCTTGTGTCTGCAGCACGTCCCTCTGGGATCTGTGGGAAGTCTAATTCCCTGTTCCCAGCTGGCCACAGCAGGTAGTTACTGTGGCTACTCATCACAAGGCAGAAGGCTCTGGAATTTGATGGCACAGTGAGCTCCATTGTCCTTCTGGGTCCCCTGGAAAAGCAGCAGTTTGTTGGGAAATCCCAGAATCCAAACCTTTGTCTGTCCCTGGAGCTCGTTGCAGACTTGCACTGTGTGGCCACGTTGCATTTGTACAACTTTAATTTAAAAAGCAGCAAAACCTCCCAAAATCTCCGCTGCAGGAAGCAGCTGATCTGTGGGACATGGCAGGCAGAGCATTCTTGGCCGTAGCTGATGTCCCCTCTGTCCCCAGGTATGGAGGCCATAATGTCTGAGTTCTTCAATGACACCACAACTGCTTTCTACATCATCCTCATCGTGTGGCTGGCAGACCAGTACGACGCCATCTGCTGCCACACCAACACCAGCAAGAGGCACTGGCTCAGGTGAGGGCTGCCTGTGGCCACATTCCCTCTGCCTGTCCTCCCCCAGCTGCTCTGATCCTTCCCAGTACCCCAGGCACAACTAAGGGTATTATTTGTGTGGCTGCTTGGGAGCTGCCCCACACATCACAGGGTCCAAAGTGAAATTTTTCCAATTTGGATTTGGGTCTTGCAATCACCTTGGTCTTCCCCAGCCTCTTGTTTTGTCCTATTCATACTCTAATTATCTGTTAATGAGTTTGTGTCACCCCCTGTGAGGTGCCCCAGCTCAGGCTGCTGTTGGGAGAGAAGGGAGCTCATATTTTCCTGATTTTTCTTGCTTTCTTGTCCAGATTCTTCTACTTGTACCACTTTGCCTTCTATGCCTACCACTACCGTTTCAACGGGCAGTACAGCAGCCTGGCTCTTGTCACCTCCTGGCTCTTTATCCAGGTGAGTCCCTGCTGCACCTTGGGGGCTTTGTCAAACTTCTTCTCAAGCTGGGTTGGAGGGAGGGTTCCTTATTTCTTTAAGAGATGGAATTTCTGGTTTGGAAATGGAGCAGCAGAATGAGGCTATGGATGTTTGGATTGCTGCCTCCAGTCCAGCCATGGGTCTGACAATAAGCTGATGCCACAGGGTTGTTGGGAAGGATTTCTGTCCTTCTGCAATAAATCCTGGGGAGGGTCTGCCTTGCAGAGGAGCTGTTCAGGTCTGTGCAGTGAGGAATGCTGGTGGGATCAGCTCCAAGTTCATGACTGATATCCTGGATCAAGCATACCTGTTGGGTGAATTTGGTTGTTGACCTGCTGCAGGGTGGGGACAACGAACAGAGGATGGACCAGAGGAAGGCTGTCATCCTTCTTTTCCCAACCTTTGAAAGCAAAGAGGGGTTGTAAAGAGAGAAAAATATAAAGCACCTTGCAGTAGTCAGTGGAAGGGATAAATCTTTTCAGAGTTGCTGGTGTCAGGGCAGCAGGATTCTTCAGGAGAGGTTTGGTTTGCTTGGGATGTGGTGACCTGTGACACCTTTCCCTTTTCTCCCCCAGCACTCGATGATTTACTTCTTCCACCACTACGAGCTGCCAGCCATCCTGCAGCAGATCCGCATCCAGGAGATGCTGCTGCAGAACCAGCAGGTCGGGCAGGGCACCCAGACCACGCTGCAGGATAACCTCAACAACAACACCACGGCTGCCCCGGTGGAGGCCGGGCCCCGCCGAGCCCCGCTGGCCCCCGGTTCCCTCGGGGAG
>JAWWMS010000121.1:2188667-2203031 GCA_035048045.1 Chlorospingus semifuscus
AGCCCCCGGAGCGCCGTGGGTCACGCCGGACCCGGCCCACGCAGCAGCGCCGGACCCGCCCGCAGCCGCCCCGTCCACGCCCACGCGCGGCGCGGGTCCCCCCCTCCCCGCACCCACCCGCGCTGCCCTCCGAGCGCTGCCACCCTCGGGGACCCTGGCACGGAGGTGCCCGCTGAGCACAGGGTGGTCCCCGATACCTCTGGAGCACTGGGATGTTCCTCCTCTTCCTCATCCTCATCCTCCTCCTCCAGAAAGCCCCTGCGGTGGGTCCCGAGCCGTGAATTGCCGCCTCCATCCTGGCAAAGACCCCCAGCCCGACCCCTCCATCCCTCCTCAATCTGAAGGGCAGCTTCAATGTCCGGGGGTCCCGAGGCCCAGAGGTTTCCAGGGCTGAGTGATTCCTTCTGCTGCATGGGGAAGGGGAGAAGGGCAGCAGCAGCACAGCCTTCCTCTGCTGAGGGAGGGGATGTGGGGTCACCCTCCTCATCCTCAGCAGGGAAACTGAGGCTCGACCCAGCCCAAGGGTCCCTGCCACCAGCACACAAACACCAGCAACAGGGGCAGGAGCCACGCTAAATTAATAAGGAAAAATGAAGGATGGAGCCAAAATCCATCTGGCAAAAAGCATCGATTCATGTAATATCAATAAATGTAATGAGTCACAGCTAATGAATGCTCCTGCGGAGCTGGACCTGCAGGGAGGGCAGCTCAAATCCTGCCAGAGCACGGAGGGTCATGGGGGGCTGGAATCCCCCTGACCACGGGCCCCCCTTGCAGGGATAAACACAGGACAGCCTTCACTGTCCATGCAGGAGGGGCTTGGAATGAAAACCCCTCCCCAAACACCAGGCACAGCATGGGGGGCTCTCTGGGAAGCCCCATCCTCCCTTCTGCCCTAAATGCAGCACCCCAACAGGAACCCCACTGTGGAGGGAGGGGGCTCTGGGGTTTGGCTTTTTGTTTCTGGGCTCCCTGCAGCAGGGATGTGCCCCCACCTCTTGCCCCACTGCAGCCCCTGGCTCTGGGTGCTGACAGCGCCTGCTGCAGCTGATGAATGTTGATCCAAAACGTTGGGAGGAAGAGGAGGAGCAGGAGAGGAAGGGAAAGGAACAGCTCCAGTGATTAAGCTAAAAGCATCAGGAACTGGCGGGAGCTGGGGATGCTCTGGTTTTAAAATGCACTTTAAATCAGCTGCACTTGGTGTATTGAATGGGAGGGGGGGATGGCACAGAGGGATGGCCAAGGGACACCTCAACACCCTGTAGGGACAGGAAAGGATCCTCAGGGTGAAGGCAACAGGGCAGTTTGGAGATAAGGAAGCACTTTGCCACTCCCAGTGGGCAGCCCAGGGATGCAGTGAGAGGTGGTCAAGATCTGTGGCCATGTTAAAGAAACTAACACAGGCATCTTTCACTATAAAAACCAAATCTTTTATGTAAAAAATAAACCTAAACAAAACCCACAACCCCCGCTGCCATGCTGTGACAATACAAAAGGCCGAGTCCCCAAACACCGTGAAAACAGAGTCGTTGGATCCAAATATATATAAACTGTTGACTGAGGAGATTGGAAATAGCACCTTGCTGGTCCCCCCTCCCCTCCCCAGAGTGACCCTGTGCCCCAAAACCACCACCTGTGCTCCAAAGCCCAGGGACACCCCAGGCTCTGCCTGCCAGACACATCAGGAGCCCCCTCCTCAGCCCTGGGAGCCAGGGACCCCCCACCTGTTGCAGCAGCCCCCCCAGAGCAGGAGCCCCTCAGCCCCTGCTGTCCATGCAGAGTGTGGGGTCTGGTGGCACTGAGCAGCAATCCCCAGGACAGGGTGGGCAGAAGGGGGTCTCCAAAATCCAATCTCAAACCGGTATTGAGAGAAAAAAAAAACCCACTTTTCTGTCTGCACTGCAGGGTCAAGTAACGAAAAGAAACAAAAAAAAGGGGCAGGGGGAAGAAACGGGGAATGAGCAGGAGCTGCATCCTGAGCCCTCCCAGCAGCCGGCGAGGCTCCTCCTGCAGCGGCCGCCCGAGAGTCCCCCGGCCCCGAATCGGAGTGAACGCGGTCCCTGTGCTGTCCCCGCGCCGGTGTCAGTCCCGCGGCTCGGAGCAGGCTGTGCCGGCTCGGGGGAGGCTGAGCCGGGGCTCGCAGCCGGCTGGGCGGTGCCCGAGGGCGGGCGGTTCTTCCCCAGGAGCCGGGCAGGGAGAGGCGGAGGGGTGCGAGGGCGGGGGGAGCCTCTTCACTTGGCTGGTTTGGTGATGATGCGAGTGGAGAAGTCAAAGAGGTCCTTGTTGATTTTCCGGAGGTTGCTCACCTCCTCCTCCAGCTCGCTCACCTGGATCGTCAGGTGCTCCTGGTCTCCCACCAGGTTCTGTGACACGAAAACACAACAGACAAGTGTCAGGGCCTCAGCTGTGACAGGCACAGGCTGCTGCTCCTTCCCCAGCAGAAAACACCAAACCCTTCAGTCCCCTCCCTCCTCCTCCTCCTCAAAGTGCAGCCCCATGGCACCAGCAGATTTTAGGGCTCTTTTCCCCTACTCCCATGTCCCAACTTGCTCAAACCAGCTGACAAGGATCCCCCTCAAAGGGTCAGTACCCAATTCCCAGCCTGGGAGCAGCTCTCACCTTTTCCCTCGTCGAGTACATCTGTGAGTACATCCTCTCTGCCTTCTCCAGGTAGCTCTGCCCAGGCTCCTGCAGGGACCAGAATGGAGGGGTTGGCAGAGCAGACACAGACCCTCTCCCCATGTCCCTGGACTGGGTTTCCCATGGGAGGAAGCCTGGGTGATCCATCCTGCTGTCAAGCAAACAGCCCCTTGGCCTGCTGCCACCAGCCAACAGGGAGCTTATCCATCAGCTCTGGGCAGAGGCAGACAGAGGCAGACACTGACAGTGGGGAGCAGAGAGGCTGGGATGGCTGGGCTGTGACCCTCCCTGCCTGGGGACAGCCAAGGAAACGGTGGGACAGCAGAGCCAGCCCACGCTGCAGCACGGGGCTGGGAGGACAAATGACTGCAGCAGCCAGGATGGGGAGGACGCAGGAGGGAACACAAACGGGTTCCACCAGCTGGAGGAGAAGCTTTTCTCTGTCATAACCCCTCCTGGATGCCTGTCCCCCTGCCCAGTGCCCCCAGTACCTGCTGGTGCAGCCCCAGGCGCAGCGTCACCCCCTCGGCGCCTGGCTCGTCGCTGCTCTCGGTGCCGTGCAGGTGCCGGCTGAACTTGGGCAGGGGCACGCTGGGCTTCCCCTCGGGGTTCAGCATGTTGGCAGGGGCCAGCACGATGAAGGCGTTTGTCACTGGACCTGTGGGAACACAGGGGACAGCTCAGGCTGGACCCTGCTGGGTTTGAGAGACCTTGGGCAGCCCTGGCACAGGACTCTGCTCTCCCTGCCCAGGGCTGGTTGTGACCCCAAAAGAGCAGAGCCCGGCCTCCCACCACCCTGAGCTGCCATCCATCAGCAGCTCTGCTGCCACAATCCATGGCAGAGCTGATGAGCGTGTTAATTGCGTTAATTACTGCACTTACCCGCCCCCTCCCAGCTGCTGTGAGCTCCCAGTGCTGTCCCCCACGCCCTGTCAGGCACAGCAGCCCCCAGCCCCCCTCCAGCAGGCAGGGCACTGCTACCACAGCCCCACCATCCATTTCCCCTTTCCCATTTCCACCTTTCCAAGGTGATGATGGTCCATGTGCACCTGGAGGGGGCTGTCAGTGCTGTGGAGAGGGGTGCAGGGTGAGGGAGGGGACATGGCAGGGCCTAGGGAGGCTCAGAGCTGCTGGAGGATTTTGGTCTCTGCAGAGCTGACAGACACAAGCAGCTCTGACAGGGATGAGGGCTCTGTCATCACCATCCACCCCTCCAGAGCCTGATCCCAAATCTGATCCTCCCAGGATTCAGCTCTGATGAGTGCCTGGCCCCAAAGCTGTTGCTGGCCAGGTCTGATGGCTTCACTCCCTCCTTAAAGACCAGATGATTGTGCTCCTGAAGCAGGTGCCCATCAGTGACATTCCCACTGCACTGGCAGCTCATGGAGCAGTTAGAGAGGAAAGGTGGAGAGGAGAAAACCTCAGGAGTGAACCCAGAGTTCCCCAAACCTGGTCACCACCTGGACACAGCCCCCACAGCCACTCTGGGGCCCCAGTGCAGATGCAGGTCCTGTACCAGATCACCTTGCCCCAAGGCCTGGGGCAGCAGGGGCCAGCCTGGGCATGGGGACCACCCTTAGCTGGGGAAAAACAAATAACCCAGCTTCCAAGGCAGAGCTGCCAGCAGAACACATCAGCCAGAGCATCCCGGGATGGCCTTGCAGGGGGAGCCCTTGGGATGGTCTGTGCCACACTGTGTTTGCAGAGACAAGGATGGAGCTCGTGTGACAGGATGGGAATTGAGGCCTGGAGGGATTTGGGAGCAGCACTGGCTCCCAGGCTCATCCCACAGGTCTCCTGCTTCCCCCCAGAGTGGTGGCAGCCAGGCAGGGTGATTGGGAGCAGCCCTGCCTTGCCAGCACTGCCACAGCTCAGTACCCAGGAGCAGCAGCCTGATTTCTCAAAGCCCACCCACTCTGCCCTCAAGCCACCCTTGGTGACAGAGCCCCTCACACCCAGCCTGGCCCTGAGCCACTCTCCAGCTCCTTGGATTTAATTTGCAGCAGTGTTGAGGGGAGGGCAGAGGGTCCTGTGTGTCCCCAGCCACCCCCATGCCCAGAAAGCAGAGGGACAGGGCTGTCCCAAGGACACTGGGCCAGAGGCTGCTGTCACATCACCATGTCACAGCCCTGTCACCTCTGCCTTGGGGAGGGAGCAGGGACAGACCTTGCTGGGGGGCTCATGAGAGACCAAGCAGGGGACAGGGATCCATGAGAGGGGGCTGGGTTGGGGCAGCAGATTCCCCGACATTGGGAGGCTGCAGAGCCCTGTGGGGATTCCAGAGCCAGGGCACAGCTCAGGGGTGCTGGAATCCCAGCCTATTCCTGAGCACATGCAGCCATGCCAGTGCCAAGGCTGCCAGGGAAACCAAATCCCTGCCCACAAGCAGCAGAGAGCCAGCAGAGCACCCACAGCTTGGGGTCAGCCTGGTCCTGCTCCTCCTGGGAAGAGCCTGGTCTGTCCATTCCTGCCTGCAGCCTCAGGAGGACTCCAGTGCCCGGCTCACAGCCAAAGCCTGGCCCCCCCCCTCCCCTCCTGGGATGACTCACAGCTCCATTTGATTTGTTTTCACCCTCTAGTGCCAGCCAGGCTGGATGGGCACTGCAGTGGGTCCCAATTAGGGACGGTCCTCGGCAGCCAAAGGGAAGAGGAAAAGGGTCTGCAGGCAGCCTGGTTTGCAGAGACGGGGGAACACAGGGACTGGCTGTCCCCACCATCACCTTTGGGAGGGGTCTGGGCCACGCCCAAGGCAGCCCCACTGGTCACTGCAGCAGCAGGGGCCAGAAACCACAGTTAACAACAGGAGGGGTAAATCCCCCACTGCTCTGAGGTGGCTGAGGCACCCAACTGCTGCTCCTGCAATTTACTGGAGCCATCAGACTGAAATCCCAGACAGCTGCTCATATGGGATTCACTTCAGGCCCCATGAGCTCACTGCTGGGGTCACAGAGCTGTCTCCCCTGCAGACACAGCTGGGGTGCATGTGGGGTGACTGCTCCCTGGGGAAAACAAGGAGGAGGATCCCGTGTGGCCTCAGCGACAGGGTGAAATCCATGACTCACCCCTGACAGTGCACAGGGGGTTGTTAACACACGGGGCAAGGTCAGGGCACTGCTCCAGACAGCCCAGGCTCCCTCCAACGCCTCTGCCCTTCCCAGGGCGTGAAGCAAGGGGCAAAAACACACCTGGAGTGCCCAGGGCAGCTCAGGTGAGACACTGGGCCTCTGGCAGTGAGGATCCTGGAGATAAGGACATTCCTACCTTTGTGATTCATCGTCTTGAGGCACTGCTTGCTCTGGATGTCCCACAGCCGGACGGTTTCGTCGTGAGAGCCCGAGAGCAGCAGGCTGCCATCTGTGGAGACTGACAGACACGTCACCTGGTTCCTGGAATGGGGAAGAGGATGTTTAAACTCAGGATGACCCCAGGAGTGCCAGGAGCTGGTGAGGTGGGCAGATGGTGGCTGGCAGGTACGTCTGGCTCCTCACCTGTGCCCTTTGAAGACCTTCCCGTTCTCCCGCTCTGTCTGGAAGGTCCGGTCTCTCTGAACTGGCTGAAGAAATTCAGGAAGGAAAGGAACGAGTTAAAATTCAGGGAGGCTGAATCCAGCAGGTTCATCACCATGTCTGGAGGGGGCAGAGGAGACACAGAGGAACCCTCCCATGCCCTGGCAGGTCACACCAGTCCCAGCAGGGAGGTGACAGTGGCTTGGGGTGACAGCCCCACACACTCACCCAGGCACAGAGGTCGACCTGGAAGATGGAGCCATCCATGCCCCCACAGAACATGTGGTACTCAGAGAGGTCCAGAGTCACAGCCATGATCCCCACGTCGAAGAGCACGGAAAGCAGGAGCTCCCCAGATGAGATTTCCCAGAGCTAGAGTGAGAGGGGACAGGAGAATCAGGGGTGAGAATGTTCATGGCAGGATTGGAGGAACACTGATATCCTGGAATCCCACACTGGTGCTCCAGCTGGGAAACTGAGTCCAAGGCAGAACCCAGGATCAGCCTCTCTGAGCAGGAGAGAAGGTTCCCAGGCAGCTTCAAAACAGCTCTGAACCCTCTCTGTGGCCATGCTGCCCCCAGGGCATCCCCTCCCCACAGGCTCCAGCCTGCTCTGCTCCCTGTGGATATCAGCAATGGAAAACTGAGCTGACCCCGACATTCCCAGGACAACAGGGACTGCAGCAGTCCAGCCTGGGGGCAGGTGCAGAGAAACTGCTGTTGTTGGAGAGGCAGAGCCCAGGTCTGGCAGCTCTGAGTCACTGCAGAGACAGCCAAGAAATGAAGCCACTGCAACCCGGCAAAGCTTGGGGACAGCTTGGGGACAGCTTCCTGCTAGCTGGCAGGAGCCTGGCTGTGACCCCACAGGGTCTGGCAGCTGTGAGATGAGCCTCACCTTGGCTGTCTGGTCGAGGGAGGCGGTGGCAGCCCGTGCCAGGGGCCCTCCAAAGCCGCAGCACAGGTCGGTGATGGGGAGGCTGTGCCGGGACCAGACGTGCCGGGGGTCGGGGATCTGGGAGGGCTCTGCCTGCAACACGCTGTGGGGAGAGCAGAGACAGGCAGGTCAGCCAGGACAGAGCCCCATGGGGAGCTGAGCCAGGCTCTGATCCCACTGGGAACGCCTCTGCTGGCTGCAGGGACCAAGTGGGACATGGGAGCTGCTGGCAGCCATGGCTCATGGATATTGAGGCTGAGATCCCTATCCCACAGGGACCAACACCCTGGGTAAAGGGCAAAATTCCCTCTGTGTCACCCAAGGAAGGAAGTCAGAACCATCTGTTCCCAAGAAGCCCAGGTGAGACCCCCAGAAAAGGCTCCCTGCCCAGAAGGAGGGCACAGACCCAGCTGTAGGCTTAAAGGGATCTCCTGCTCCAAAGCTCCTGTGCCCCCCAGCCCCCCTTACTTGTAGAGGTTCCACACCAGGGCCAGGCAGTCCTTGGCCCCTGAGAGGAAGTGGCTGCTGTCATCAGTGAAGCAGAGGCACGTGAGGTCCTGGTAGTGTCGGTTCAGGATGGCCAGGAGGTTCCCATTGGACACCTGCAGTGAGGAGAAGGGCAGGAGGGAGTCAAGGATGCCTTGGGATCATGTGGTGAGAAGGGTGGGTTCTGTTCCACCTCAGGACAGTGACTGACACCACTGAGGCACAGTTGGAACAGCCTGAACTCAGTGGAAATTCAGCACATGGCAGTGGAAGAGGTCCTGGCACTTTAACTCTGGAACCCAGTGATGTCAGAGCTGCTCCTCTGGTCAAGTCACAAATGTGCAGTAAAGATTTTTTGTTCACTCTTAATATTCATATTACTTCTTCCCTCCTCCCACAGGTCCTCAGGAGGTGGCACTGGGGTTATGAGAGCTGCAGGACACCCCAGGGGTGGCTCATGGTCTTGGGCAAGCAGAGGATTTAGGGTGGACAAGGAATTCCCCAAGCATTTCTTATTAAAAGGCAACACTGCAGATGGGGAGGGAACCAAGAAGAGAAAAAGCCTCAAATAAAATAAGAGTCTGCCTCTTCTCATGGTCAGAATTATACCAAAACATCAAAGCAAACCTCAATTCAAGGGGTTTCACAGACAGCACAAAACCCAGCTTTAGGGGCTGGTTCCAGCTCCATGATGGTTTCCTCTCCAATGTGCCAGAGGGACAGTGCCACACCCTGGAACACACCTGAGGGTGACAGTGCCATACCCTGGAACACATCTCAGGGTGACAGTGCCATACCCTGGAACACATCTGAGGGTGACAGGAGCTGGAGCAGGGTCCAGCTTGGAGCATCATAGGCAGCAGCTCCCACTGCAGGCTCAGCCTCAGGGATTTTTTTCCCAGCTAAAAGCACTTTGGTACAAACAAACCCTGATGGGTTCAGGCAGAGCCACTCACACCATGAGGCTCAAATCTCCCCTGGCATGGGGAGCTCTCCCAGGTGAGGCATCCTGGGGTTTAATCCTGGGCTCAGGACAAGATACTGCTTTCATTTGCTCAGTGGTGTGCAGCAGTAATCCCAAATTAATCCAGCAGTAATTAACCAGCAGGACAATGATCAGAGCACAGCAGGGGCTGCTGGCACCCTGGGCACACACAAATATACAGCTGAAATGTGGGAGAATCACTGAAGCAAAACCAGATCCTGTGCTGCTGCCTCGTGGGAGCAATGCCTGACCCCTGAGGCACCAGAGATGCCTGGAAAGAGGAGAATGAGGCAGAGTGAAGCCTCTCCCTGAATTCCTCCCACTCCTGCTTCAAAGAGCTGCTCTGTGGGCTGACAGCAGCACAGCCTTTATCCCAGGATCAGGATTTACAAACATTTAGGGGATGGGGACCCTGATGCCAGGATCAGGATTTACAGACATTGGAGGGATTGGGGACCCTCCCTGACTGTGCAGGGTGTGAGTGTGAGTGCCCTAGCACCCCATAACTCCCACAGACCGTGCAGGGTGTGAGTGTGAGTGCCCCAGCAGCCCGTAGTACCTCCCACAGGTAGATGCTCTCGGCGACGCCCGCCAGGATGTAGAGCCCGTTGGGAGAGGCTGTCAGGCAGGTCACAGGCCCGGGACAGATGATTTTCTGCTGCAGCTGGTCCTGGGACAGAGAAAGAGCACAGTGAGGGCTCAGAGAGGGAGAGGGGCTGCAAGAAGGGACCCCCAAAATGGGGTCTCTGGGGGATCTCTGCGAACAGTGGGATGGGGACACCTGTACAGGATGATGGAGGTTGGAATGGAGGGAGGGAGGGCCTGAGGGTCCAACAGGGGACAGAGGGGGGGGGTCTTTGCAGAGAATTGGGCCATGAAGGGGTGTCTGAGGACAGAGGGGAGCCTCCACGAAAAGAGGAGCCATGAGGGGGTCTCTGTGGAGAGAGGGGCCATGAGGGGGTCTCTGTGGAGAGAGGGGCCATGAGAGGGTCTGACCACGGATTTAGGGGGGCTCTGTGAATGAAGGGGCTCCTCATCACAGGGCCGGGGGTTTCTCAGGAGGAGTGTCCCCGTCACATCCCCCACGGGGCCCGGAGTCCCCCCGCGAAGCCCGAAGCCGTCTCCCGAGCCGAGGCCACCCGGGCCCGCCCGCCGCGCCGGTACCTTCCTCTGGAGCTCCCAGACGTTGATGTAGCTCTTGCCGAGCTGGGCCCCCAGCAGGTGCTCGCCGCCCAGCAGCGCCAGCCCGCGTGGGCCGCTGTTGCCGCCGCGGTAGCCGGGCAGGGCCGAGCCCGAGTGCAGCTCCCAGACCGAGCAGTTGCAGAGCGGCCCCGCCGCGTCCGACACCAGCGCCACCTCCGTGGGCGCCGCCATCTTCGCGGTCCGCCAGGGCCACAGAGAGCGCGGTCGCGGCCCAGAGCGCCGCCTCCGCCGCCCGGCGCCGACCAATCAGCGGCGGCGCCGCCGTGGCCGCGGGAGGCGGGGACTGCGCACGCGGCAGGAAGCTCAGCAGGGCCCGCCCCGGTCGGTGCTGGATGGGTGACACGGGGCACCGCGTGTGCACATGGGGACCCCATGGACACCCCATAATCCTCTGGATCCCCCACAGCTTTATGGAGACCCTATGGACACCCCGCAAGCTTATGGGCACCCTGTGGAGACCCCATAACCCTATGGACCTCCACAGCCCCATAGGAACCCCACAGACAGCCCACAGCTTATGGGGACGCTGTGGATACCCCATAACCCTATGACCCCCCACAGCCTTATATGGACCCTATGGACATCCCAGAGACCTATGGGGACCCTATGGACACCCCACAGCCTTATATGGACCCTATGGACCCCCCACAGCCTTACGGGCACCCTGTGGAGACCCCATAACCATATGGACTATCACAGCCCCATAGCGACCCTATGGACACCCCACAATCCTATAGGCACCCCATAGCTTCATGAAAACCCCATGAGCACCCCACAAAACTAAGGATGCCCCGAATATCTCCCAACCCTATGGATGCCCCACAATCCTACAAGCACCCCACAGGCCTATGGAGAACCCATGCACATCTCATAATCCTATCATCACCCCATAAATCCATTGATACCCCACAATCCCACAGGGATACCCCAAATCCATAAGGAAATCCTATGGGCACCCCTAAGGCAAGAAACCCCAAACAACACAACTTTTTTTTTTTTTTTTAATATTTCTTCACTTTACAGGGTTACAATTGTCTTAAATATTCTGACGTTTAAATACAATCTGTATAATAATGTTATTATAAAATGTAAACTTTCAGTGTTTTTTAAGTTTATTTTCTCTTTTTTTTTTAAATTTTTTAATTTTTTTTTTTTTAATAATAATCAAAAAAGTCTCAATACCTGAATGTTTTGCAAAAACTGAAATCTTTCACCGGGGCCCCGGGTGCGCCCGAGGCCGCCGCGCTCAGAGGTAGAATGTGGTTTATTTTTTTATTCCTTTTTTTTTCTTTTTTTTTGTCTTTTGTGTTTTTTTTTTCTTTTCTCATTTTCCTTTTTTACCTGAGTTAAGATATGCAACGCTGGGGGGGAGGGGGGCAGCTGCAGCTGGGGCTGCTCCTTTAGTTTAATTTTCTTTCCAAAACCCCCCCCCAAAAAAAACTGATTTAGGCTCTTTTTTATTATTTTTAAATCGATATGCAAAAAAAGAAAAATAAAGTGGAAAGTCACCCGCTCTCAAAAACAAAAATAAAGGGAGGGGCAGGGAAAGGAGGGGGGGGGGAAATAATTAAAAAAAAAACCCAAAACAACCCAAAATAGTGACTGTACAATGCAAAAAAAAAAAAAAAAAAATCACAAAGAAAATCTAAGCCTGCCCTGGGCATGAAAATTCCCCCTTGAAATTTCTCCTTATGGGGAGCTGGGCTGGACCCCAACAGCAGCAGGAGCTGGACGGACCCTCCCAGGCCCCCCCAAAAAAGGGTCCATGAAGCCACCAAGACCCCCACCCCAAAAAGAGCCACCAAGGGGATTCCAGCACGGGAAAAAAAAAAAACCCAAATACAACAATAAACCAGCTGGAAACAAAAAAAAAACCCAAATCCCCTGAGATCGCCACTTCCCCGAGTGAAATTAAAAATAAAAGGTTGGGGTTGGGGGGCACCTGGGGAAGGGGGAAAAACCCTGTGCTCCAGGTGGGAACCTGAGAACGGAGATACCGAGGGGGGCAAGGGGGTTTCGGTATCGGCTTGGATTGTGTCTCACGCAGATGTGGGTGAATAATTTTCTTATTTTTTTGTGAGGGGGAGGAGGGAAATATTTAAAAGAAACTGAGATTGCGAGGTTTAAAATAAATGCTCAGGTGCTTTGGGTTGTGTGCTCCAGAGCGTCCTGCAGCTCCGAGCATCCCCATCCTCTGGATCCTGCTTGGTTTTGGAGGAAATAAGCCCAAAGTGGCTTTAAACAGTAGTTTTATGCAAGGGGAGGAATAAAAAATTAGGATTTGGCGGTGGGGGAAGGAGCGGAGCTGGACCCAACCACCGATAAGGAGAGGAGAAAGGAGATTCCAACTTTTTTCCAAGCTCCCATTTTCCCTGATGAAGACTAATATATATCATTTGCATGTTAAAAGATTGATTCTTTTTTTTTTCTTTTTTTTTAGAGAATAAAATAGAAGCTATTTACAACAAAAACAATCGAAAACAACCTCTTAAAATCCTGCAGAGAGTGGAGTTCCCAAAACAAAGGAGGGAAAAGGATGGAAATGAATAAAATATCTCCCTATTTCCAATTTTTTTTTAGGATTTTTGGTTTGTTTTTTTTTTCTTTTCCTTTAGAATTCCGGGGGGGTTTCGCTAGAGCTCGCGTCGGCAGGCGTCCGTGCGTCTGTCTGGAGGTAACACGAGTTAAAAAATAACAATAATTATAATAATAATAATAATAAATGTACAGTGCAAAGTGTGATGTGAGTGAGGTAAACGGTCCCGGAGCGGCGCAGCCGGACAGCCGGCGGTGGCTCCAGCAAAACCCCCCGGGCTAAAGCTTTTCTGCCTGGAAAAGGAAAATCCAACAACACGAGAACAAGGGCAGGGCCCATCGAGAGACTGAGAAGATGCCGGAGAAACCCTGGCAAGACCTCGGGGGAGACCCTTGGTGAGACCCCAGTGAGACCCTGGTGAGATCTCAATGAAAACCTGGTGAGATCCTGGTGGGACCCAGGAGAGATCTCAGTGAAACTCTGGTGAGATCCTGGTGGGACCCAGGCGAGATCTCAATGAAACCCTGGTGAGATCCTGGTGAAATCCTGGTGAGACCCCAGAGAGATCCTGGCAAGACCTCGGGTGAGATCCCAGAGAAACCCTGGCAAGACCTTGAGTGAGATCCCAGTGAGACCCAGGTGAGATCTCAATGAAATCCTGTTAAGACCCCAGAGAGACCCTGGCAGGACCTCGGGTGAGACCCTTGGTGAGATACCAGTGAGACCCAGGCAAGATCTCAAAGAAACCCCAGTGAGACCCAGGCGAGATCTCAGTGAAACCCTGGTGAGATCCCGGTGAAATCCTGCTGAGACCCCAGCGAGACCCTGGCAAGACCTCGGGCCAGACCCTTGGTGAGATCCCAGTGAGACCCTGGCAGGACCTTGAGCAAAACCCCAGAGAGACCCTGGCAAGACCTCAAGTGAGACCCTTGGTGAGACCCCAGTGACATCCAGGTGAGATCTCAATGAAACCCTGGTGAGATCCTGGTGAAATCCTGGTGAGATCCCAGTGAGACCCTGGCAGGACCTCGAGCAAGACCCTGGTGAGATCCTGGAAAGATCTCAAGCAAGACCCCAGAGAGACCCTGGCAAGACCTCAGGTGAGACCCTTGGTGAGACCCCAGAGAGACCCTGGCAAGACCTCGTGTGAGACCCCAATGAGACCCCAGAAGACCCCGGCGAGCCCCGGTGCGGCCCCGTCCCCCCGCGGGCGCCGGTACCCCGAGGCTGGGGGCGTTAAGGCGAAGAAGCGCTGTTGGAGGTAGAGCTGGGGGGCACGGCCAGGCCGGCCGGGGCGGGGGGCACGCTCCCACCGCCGCTCCCCACCCCGCTGCCGCCGCTGCTCCGGCTGCTGCCGCCGTTGCCTTTGCTGTAGGCAGAGGAGGAGGAGGAGGAAGAAGAGGAGGAAGGGCCGGGCGTCTGGGCGAACAGCACACCTGGGGGAGAGAGGAGAGAGCAAAGCTGAGGCACAGGTGCTGTCAGACGGGGTGGAGGGCGGCAGGAGCGCGGCGCAGAGCAGCCCCTCACCTGTGTACACGATGCCGTTGATCTCCACGGACATGCTGATGCTGTTGGTGCCGTTGCTGCTGGCGGCGGCGGCGTCCGGGCGGTTCTCTGCTGGGGAGAGCCGCGTTACCGAGCCCGCCGGGGCCGGGAGCTGCGCGGGGACGCGAGGCCGGGGCCGGCACTGACCTGGCGAGCGGGTGCCCTGGCTGTTGATGCGGATGCTCATGGGCAGCTGGGCCGTCATGGCCAGGAGGTTCTGCTGCAGCGCCCGCTGCATCAGCCGCTGCTGCTCGTCCGTCACCAGCGCCAGCTTCTTCTCCGGCGGCTCCCCCGACTCCAGCTTCTCCCGCAGCTGCTCCAGCGCCGCGGCCTGGGCGGCTGCTGCCACCTGCACCGCGGCCGCCTGCGCCGCCACCACCGGGTGCCCGGCCAGGGACACCGGGAGCCGGCTGGGCATGGAGATGGGGATGGGAGAGTCCTCCTCTGCCGGGGGAGTGGGTGTCAGGGGTGGGGGCACAGGTGGTGCCACCACCCCGGGGTGTCAACAGTTTGGTGCCCTGCTGTCCCTC
>JAWWMS010000121.1:2203131-2213629 GCA_035048045.1 Chlorospingus semifuscus
GGGTGTCAGGGGTGGGGGCACAGGTGGTGCCACCACCCCGGGGTGTTAACATTTTGGTGCCCTGCTGTCCCTCCAAAGGTCAGAGATGGGTGATTGGAATCAGGGTCCCCAGGGTGTCAACAGTTTGGTGCTCTGCTGTCCCTCCAAAAGTCAGAGATGGGTGGTTGGAATCAGGGTCCTCACGCCCCAGGGTGTCAACAGTTTGGTGCCCTGCTGTCCCTCCAAAGGTCAGAGATGGGTGATTGGAATGAGCCCTGGAGCCCAAGTAGGGGAGAGCAGCATCCCCCCCCTGCCCGCTTCCCCCAGCTCTCCCCATTATTATTACAACTCCAGGGCTTAGCAGGGGGCTCAGCTTGCAACCAGACCCCGGAGCAGGCAGACCCCAGAACAACCATTACCTTTCTTGATCTTCTGGCCAGGCGTGATGGCGCCGCCGTTGGTGGCAGACGCCAGCCCCAGCGCTGGCACTGGCAGCTTGGGCGAGGAGAGGAGGCCGTGGGTGCCACCAGGTGAGTAGGCAAAGAGGGAGCCCCCAAAGCCCTGCCGCCGGCCCTCCCGCCGGTTGCTGTCGATGGCCGCCTGCAGCTCGTTGGGGTTGCTCAGCCCACGCTTCTCACACTCGTAGGGGTACAGGTACTTCATGTACCTGCGGCCAGACGGGACACGGGAGGGATGGTGAGGGTGACACAGTGGCTGGGCACCCCTCCCCATTGTGTGCCAACCCCACTGTTTCCTCCCCACTGCTCACACACAGGGCTGTGCTGAGCAAGAGGGACCCCCAAGGACTCCCCGTGTGCCACCCCCATTGTTCCCTCCCCACTGCTCACACACAGAGCTGTGCTGAGAGCATCCATCCCCTGCACAGGGCAGAGGGACCCCCAAGGACTCCCCGTGTGCCACCCCATTGTTCCATCCCCACTGCTCGCACACAGGATGTGCTGAGCCTCCATCTCCTGCACAGGGCAGGGGGACCCCCAAGGGCTCTCCCCACTCCCCTCCGAGCCCCCTCTCACTGGGTGCGCAGGGTGAAGGCCGCGCTGGTGATGGAGGTGGGCAGGCTCAGCCCCTTGGTGATCTCCCTCCACAGCTTCTTGTTGATGACCTCCACCAGACCCCCCTTCTCGGTCACCAGCGTGTACAGCATGTACAGGTCCAGCACCTGCTTGGCCATGATGGGGATCCTGTTCACGGGGGTCCCTGGGGAGCGGCGGGAGGAGAGAGCTGCTCTGGGGTGCTGCTTTCTGACCCAAAGTGGGGGCAGTGGAGGGGCTGGGGGGGCTCATGCTGCTCCCTCCCCTTCCACTGTCCCCTTCTTCCCCCCCGGGCCCTCCCCTGAGCTCAGCCCTCAACAAAGGAAACAGAAACTCGCAGTTTGCAGCCACAGCCCCGCTGCTGTGGCTGAGCCGGTTCCTCGGGCTGAGCCGGCACCCGGCAACAACAAAAGTTATTTATAATGGGGAGGTGGCACAATCCGGCTCTGAGGGTCTCCTATCAGCCAGGGGGGATCATCCCTCCAGCTTGAGGAGGGGGCTGGCATCCCTTATTGGGGTCCCCATCCTCTCCCAGTTCTGCAGTGGGGGACCCCAATGGATGCAGGTGTGGTGATTCCAGGGGATGGAGATGGGGGACCGCAGGGGACACAGCCAGGGGACAGGACAGAGCCAGGGGCACCCAGCCAGCAGCCCCAGCCCCCCTGCACAGGCACACGTGCCTTCCCAGTGCTGTCTGACAAAGGGCCAGAGCCAGCCCTGTGTCAGCACTTCCAGCGCTGTTTTCCACGCAGGAACCAGACCCTCGAGCAGGATTCAGCCCTCCCCACCCCTGGCCCCCCAGCCATGGCCTCTCCCCGGGCACAGAGAGGGGCTGCAATAACCCAGGCAATGGGCAGAGGGGGCACACAGCCAGGGGCTGCAGGTCTGGGTGTGAAGGGTGAAGGGAGGGGGACAAGGAGGGGCTGCAGGCTCTGGATCCAGCCCAGCAGGTTTGACCCCGCTGTGCTGGAGGGGTTAAAGATTAACCAGCAGCTCAGCCGGAGCCGTGACCTCAGGGCACTAATGAGGGGCAAGGAAATGAGCCCCTGGCCTTGGGGGGGACGTGGGGGGTGCAAGGTGGGTGTGGTGGAGCAGGGTGGGCACAGAGTGGGCAGGGGGGCACAGCGTGGGTGTGCAGCTGGGTACTCACCACGCTTCTGCATGAAGCTGAAGAGGTCATCCAGGAACTCCTTCCTCCTGGGGTCACCATCCAGCTCGTAGAGCTGCAAAAGAAGAGAGAGATGCTCAGAAACCCCCTTAGCCCATGTGTGTCCCCCAACCTGAGACCCCTTGGCTTCCTCTGCAGCAGCCTCAAAGGACACCAAATGGCTCGGGGGTCCCTGCAAGGGTCCAGGGGGTCCCTGCAAGGGTCCAGGGGGTTCCTGCAGCTTGGGCTGACCTTGCCAGCCCTGGTTGTAGCTCAGCTCTGGGATCACGGCTGGAGTGGCTCCCAGGCTGCCAACACTGTGCTCAGCCCCAGCTCCTCCCAGGAACGCTGACCCCTGTTATTTTTAGCCTCCACTGCCTGCTCAGCACAGCAACTCTTCAGCATGGTCCCTCCACGCTTGGGGTGCCACAGAGAGAGAGCCATGGCCAGGAGGAGCCAGTGTGCCTTGCCATGAACCTGTGTGTGCCACCACCCTGCAGGGACACGTCCTGCACTGGGGGAAGGCAGAGCTGGGCCAGGCTCTGACATGCTGCTGCACCACCTCCATCACCGGCTCTGCTTGGGGCATCTCCATGTGGGACCCCCCACCCCGGCACATTCCTGCCTGATTTATGGCTTTTATGGCTCAGCACCGGCCGGTTGGAGCGCCCGGCATGCCGCAGGCACACACCACGCCACACCATGCAGCCTCTCCCCAAGCCCAGCGCTGTTCCTGCCTGCAGGCTGGTGGATAATCCCCCCTCCCAACCCTCCCAAACCCGGGCAGGGTGCTGGAGGAAGGGCTGTGGGGGCAGGCATTGCCCAGACACCACCACAGCTCTGCTCTTCTCCATGACAGCTCTGAACAACTGCCAGGGGGGCCGGGAGGGGCTATAAATAAATAAATACCCCCCATAATACACCAGGCATGCACTGTGGGTCACTGGGTCACCCATGTGCCCACTCCCTCCATGGCACCAGGGCTGTGGGCAGGTGGATGGGTGGGCACGGTCCTGCCTTGAGCCCCCTCCTCCTGCAGCCCCGCGGGGAGGATCCGGATCCTGCAGGGCCGGACTCGCCCGCCGGCGCCGATCAAAGGGATCAATGGGGCCGCATGATAAGCGGGGCCATAAACCCCCCCAGTTCCCCTGGGAAACTCGGCAGGCTCGACCAGACCCTTGCACACCCCCAGGGCAAGGGCAGGAGCCACCAGCACCACCGGCAGAGACCCTCAAAATCCCTTCAAAGACCCTCAAAGCAAGGGGTCTGGTGTGGCAGTGCTGTAGGGGGAATGAGCCATGGCACAGCAGCAGTGCTGTGATTTTTGGGGTTGAGCTGCACCGGGCTGCTTGTGCCAGCTGAGTGATGTTGGGCTGGTGCCAATCCAGCCTCCTCCGTTTCCTTGAGCAGCTCCAAGAGCCACACACAGAGAAAGGAAAGGGCTTCCCCAGCGCCCGATCCCATCCTGGGGAAGCACTGAACACTTTGGTTCATCCAAGACCCTCGGGGTCATGATCCACCCCCCTCCTGGACTCAGTCCCGAGGGGAATGGACGCGTTTAAGAGGATGAAAGAAAATTAACCGTCAGCTGAGGAGAGCGTGGCCGGCCAGGACAGGGGGATTAGTGGCTGCAGCAGGCGGCTGCGCCGAGTGTGAGCCCCGGTGGTCCCACGCCAAACTCAGTTGATTGCAGCCACTCTCACCCCTGCCCAACTGTGATAAAGCCATGGGGGGGCCCAGGGATGGTGGGCAGAGGGATCCCCGTTCTTGCCCTGCCGGCACACCCGCCACGGCTGCCGGGCAGAGGATGTTGCACAAGCTGCTGCTGACGGTTACGGTGCCAAGCAGAGAAACAGGCTCCCCTTGGGACCCCCCAAACCCTGGTTTAGCTCTGCCACTGCCAACAGAACCAACTGCCAGTGACGGGCACCTGCCCAAGGTGCTCATCTGGCGGCACTGTGGGGCGAGGACATGCCCAGCCATGGCTGGGATGTGCCTGGTGTGCACTGTGGTGTGTGACAGATTGTGTTTGCCAAGCCCTGGTGTGCACTGTGGTGTGTGACACAGTGCATTGGCCAAGCCCTGGTGTGCACTGTGGTGTGTGACACTGCATTTGCCAGGCTGCCCCTGTCCTCCCTTACCAGCCCTGTTCCCCCTGGACCCCCAGCACAGGCAGGACACGGAAGGGGACAGACAGAGACGAGTGACTCCCAGCTGCCCCTCGCAGGATTTCCTTGCATTGACGCCATCCGCAGCCAACGGCACAGCAGCCCTGAGAGCCCCAACGGCAGCGCAGGACAGCTGGGACAGCGGGGCTCAGAATGCAAATTGGGGAACAGAAACGTTCTGGTTTTGGCAGCATGCGAAACCCAGCGCGCAGCTGAGCTTGGCACGGGCCGGCGCTGCTGCACCGAAATCAGCAGGTGCTGAGTCTTGTGCCTGCTTGGTGCTGATCCCTGCCCCGTGCCCGTGCCCTGCTTCCTGCTCTCAGCCCTGGTTTGTGCTCAGCTCAAGGCCAGCTCCTCGCAGGAGCACGCGGCGTCGCGGTGCTCGGTGCAAAGGTACCGGCGTGCAGGCAAGGCCGCCCGGTGCCGCTGAGTCAATACATTTATGTTTCGTAATTAGGGAGCTGGAAACGACTTAATCCAGAACGCAGCTGCCCTGGGAATATCCTCTTACCGTGGGGTCCCCACGGCAGGGTGTGGTGGCAGGGGACACTGTGGTTCAGCCATCCCAGCCTGGCTTGGGGGGAGCAGGAGATGCTCCCCACATCCCTGAGAGTTCCCTGGGCTGGGGTATGTGACTCCAGGCACCCAGTGCTCTCCACTCCAGGGTGAATGCTCGATGCCAGAAGCACGGGGTGGCTCTGGCCACAGTGTCCAGCCCACCTGGCCACAGCACAGCCCGTCGGCCCCCGGCCGGCTGAGGACACGGAGCCAGATGGCCGTTGCCAGCAGATCCATAATTAAGTGGAGGAGGAATTAGGCAGGCGGTGGGCGGGTGGCCCTGACCCCGGCCCCAGCACCCCCGGCAGGATGCCGGCCCGGCGTTTGGTGTGGATGACCGGATTAATGTTTCAAACCAGATTACAGGAAAATCCCAACCCCGCTGGCTTTCAAAGGGCAGGCGGGAGGAGGCGGCCTCATGGCAATGCCAGGAATGCGGGAGAGCCCTCGGCACGGGCCGGGGATGGGGGGTCCGAACCCTCCCCAACCCCCTGAGCAGGAGGGGAAGCATCATTTCACAAGGCTCATGCTGGTGCCAGGCAAATCCCCCCTTCAACAGGACTCCCTTGTCCGCCCCATGAGGCATCATCCGTGTCCCTGCATCCCACGTCCGAGTTAAAAACATAAAAACACCTCCCCTTCCCCCCCCTTGCTCGGTTCCAGGTTTTCAGGCCTCGGGGATTAATTTTCAAGTTTCTTTTCCATTGCCAGGAAGTGGCAACACTCTCGGTTTTCCTCCTTCTCTCCAAAACCGGTTTGAGACGTGCACACCGTGACGTGAGCCGGGACTGGGGACAAGACCCAAGGGCCACTGCAGCAGGGATGGGGGCTGGTGGCAGCCTCCACCTTCCAGGGGTTAAACTCCCCCAAATTCCTGTATTTAAGGAAAAAACACAACGCAGGCAGCAGCGGGGAAAGCTCGGCAGGTAGCAGCACCAGCGGTGACAGGATTGAGGGGTTACTTCTCTCCTTTTCTTTCTTTCCTTCCTTCCTCCGGCAGCCCCCGGGGATGCATCCCTTTGTCCCGCAGACAGCGAGGGGCCACGCTGGGCTGGGGAAGAGCCGGCGCACACTAACGAGTTCTTTAACCAAGAATAAACACATTTATGGCGCGTTTCCCGTCCCACTCCCAGCCCATACACAGCCCCCAGCCTCTGGCACGCCGGGACCCGCAGTGGGGTCGGAGAGGGCACTTATTCAGAATAAGAAAGTCGTTTGTAAAAACCAGAGCCAAGGATTGACGAGAGTGTTTCGGAGGCGCTGGGGATGTGATTTCCTGTAAGGCGATGGCTGAGTCAGGGCTGGGAGTACCCAAGGCAGCAGCCCCTCTCTCCAGGCACAGGGTGCAGGGTTTGCTGGGGTAAATCCCTCCCGGTGAAGGGCAAAGGGAGCAGTCCAGCCCCGGAGCAGATTCCTACGCAGATAAAGCGCTCGGCTTAGGTACAGGTCACCCCTGGCTGTCCCCATCCCTAATCCCCTGCGAGCCCCCCGGGGCACAACCCGCCGTGGGAAGGGGCTGCTGGGGGCAGGGAGGTGTGTGTGCCCCTTCCCCACAAATGTCCCAACACTTTGCTGGTGGGGGATGTGCTGGCTGGAGCCTCGCCCACATGGCCAGAGCTGGCGGTGACTCCACTGACCGGCCCGGCGGGATTCCTGCCGCCCGAGCATGGCCGGGCTGGGCTGGGCTGGGCTGGGGGGCCGCTTCCGCGGGGGCAGCTGGGCAGGGGGCCCGGGAGCTTCCCGTCGGCACCATTGTTCACACCGGTTCCCAGCATTGTCCCCTCTTCAGGGGACACGGCCCGACCGCAGGTGCCTCTTTGCACCAGTGCCTCCTCCTCGGGCTGGACCCGGTGGTGGGCACAGCATCCATTGGTGACAAAGCCAGTCCCCATCCATTGGCATGGAAGTCTGGGGGTCCCCGAGACCACCCGGTGCCCACCTCCTTGCCACACAGGAGTCATGGGGGTGACCCTGGGGGTACACGGTGGGCGGTGTCACGGCACGGCGGGTGTCAGGGCACGGCGGGTGTCCCCGAGCGGCGCAGGGGACGCTGAATGGGCGAATTAGTCACCGTTTAACCCCGCTGACCCCCCATTGTCCGTGCACTGTCGGCCGCCCTCCCCAGCACGGCCGTGCCGCTGTGCCCAGCCAGCCGGCAGCTCCCGGGATCCCGAGATCCATGTCTGTGAGACACTGGATCTGACACCGGCTCCCGGGACGGCTGTGCCTCTGCTGTTTGCTCCCAGCATCCCAGGATCTGTGTCCCTGAGACACCAGATCTGACATCGGCTCCCGGGATGGCTGTGCTGCTGCTGTTTGCTCCCAGCATCCCAGGATCTGTGTCCCTGCCGTGGACCAGGCTGACACCGGCTCCTGGGACGGCTGTGCCTCTGCTGTTTGCTCCCAGCATCCCAGGATTAGTGTCCCTGAGACACCAGATCTGACACCAGCTCCCGGGATGGCTGTGCTGCTGCTGTTTGCTCCCAGCATCCCAGGATCTGTGTCCCTGAGACACCGGATCCGACATCGGCTCCCGGGACGGCTGTGCTGCTGCCATTTGCACCCAGCACCCCAGAATTGGTGTCCCTGATCCCCCCGGGCTGACACTGGCTCTCAGGATGCCTGTGCCGTTGCTGTTTGCTCTCAGCATCCCAGAATCCCTGTCCCTGATCCCCCCTGGCTGACACCAGCTCTTGGGACGCCTGTGCTGCCGCTGTTCGCTCCCAGGATCCCTGTCCCTGATCTCCCCGGGCTGACACCGACTCTGCCACCGCTGTTTGCTCCCAGCATCTCAGGATCCGTGTTCCTCATCCCCCTGGGCTGACACCAGCTCTCAAAACGCCACTGTTTGCTCCCTTGCCGCAGAGGAGGAAGCGATTCCTGCTGCCGCGGCGTTTCCAGCGGCACTTCGCTGCTGGCCGGCAGCGAGCCAGGCTCTGGCTGCAATCAAAACTGGTTCTGTGTCTGAGTGAGGACGTGTGGCACAGCCTGGTGAGGGGTCAGGGATAACTGGGGCGCTGGGGCTGTTCCCTTGGCTGGCTGGCTGGATGGGAGCCAGCCCGGCAGCTCTCCCGGCCCTTGCTGTGTGCGTGCTGGTGCATGCCCTTGACACATGCTCGCTATCACACCGGACCTTGTACAAATATTAATCCAGCCGAGTCAGGCGCTGTTGAGAAAGCTCGTCCGAGGAAGGACAGACACCAGGCTGGCTCCTGCCACCAGGGAAGGCAGCTGAGAATGAGCTATGCAGTGCTGAGCTGGGGGAATGTGGCCAGAGCAGCCAACTCAAACTCTTGGGGTACCTGGTGAGCCCCCAGCTTGGGCTGTCCCTCCTGTGTGACTCCAAAGATGAAGCTCCTGAGGGCTGGAGGGCCAAGACCCTCATTCAGGACCTGACCTGGGTGAGGTGGCAGCAGCAGCAGCAGTGAGGCCTGGAAGCCAAGACAGGGGTTTAAATTCCACCATATGTAAATGATCGTCTTAGAAGGGGATCGCGGTAAGCCCCGGCAGATGAGTCACCGGGGCTTCCACCGCCCGCTGGGATTTGGCTAATTGCAAATCTGTTCCTGAAATGCGAGGTCCTGCACCTCTGCCCTCCGTCAGCACCACCGAGGGGGTCCCTGGGGTCCCGTGGGCAGGGCCAGGGTGCACAGAATGCCTGGGAACGCCACGGCAGAGCCGCTGGAGGAGCTGGAAGGGGTCCAGCAGCCACAGATGGGGTTGACAGGAGCCAGCTGTGGGCTGTCAGCCCCGGGAACCATCACTGCTGAGCTGCTCTAGCAGCACTGAAACCTCAGTTTCCTCATGCTGAGAGGAGGGGGTGGTGGTGGGCACAGTGATGGCACCACAGTGACAGACACCATCCCACTGTGGCACCTGAGCGGGTGGCAGTGTGGGACAGCATGTCCCAGGTGCTGGAATCTCCAAAATCAGGCACTGGTGCCCAAGTTGGAGGCTCCACATGGGAAAAAGAGGCAGGAGGTGAAGGCCTTTGCTGAAGGGGTTTAGGGCTGGTACCTGGCTGGGTGCTCCCAGTGCCACCTGTACCAGGGTGAGACCCCGAGCCAGCTGATGTCGGGGGACAGGGAAGCCACTGTTGCCACAGCAGTGACACAGCCCAGCCTGTGGGACACACAGGGAGCAGGGGACTCTCCTCAGGGGTGAGCCCTGTCCTGCAGCAGCCCCAGTGCAGGGTGGATTATCCCAGAGTGGAACCCAGGCACAGGCAGATTAAGGGTCAGGGAGCGGGTCAGGAGCTGGGCCAGGAGCTGCACCCTGAGCTCTCAGTCTGGCTGCTCCAGGGGCTCCGAGCAGGGCCCCCCACCCTAAACACCCCCTGCCCTGGCCCCCCTGATTGCAGCACGTCCGGCTGGGCCCTGCGACCAGCTGCCATTTCTCCTGCGGTTTGGGCCAGAAATAGGGTGATGGAGCAACCCTGCCCTTGCCCAACGCTGCAGTGGGGGCGGGGGGCTCTGCTGACAAAGGCCCTGCTCCCTGCACTGCTCTTTTCTTTTTTTTTTTTTTTTCCTCTCTTTTAAATAAACCCTGTTAGTTCAGCTGTGCCGAGAGGGGAGGCGGCCGCCACCTCCGCAACCCTTGAGTCAGCCCGGGGGGCTGGGGCGTGGAGAGAACAGGGCTCTGGGAGGGCCAGGATGGGGGAAATGAGGGCCAGGGGTGGGGGAAATGCATTTCCCCCATGCTTTAATCCCCCCCAGCTCTGGGGAGGTTGAGGCATGGGGGAAATGCAGCTTTGGGGGACACAACAGTGGGGAGCCAGTCCAGCTCCCAAGACAAGGGGTGATGGTGGCACGGTCTAGCTGGGTGAAGGCACTGGCTGAGCACCTCGAGCAGAAAGGATGTGTCCCCTTGTCCCTCAACCTCATTAATCATCCTGGGTCTTGTTTGGAGAGACGGCCTGACAGTGCTGGGATGCCAGGAGCAGCACCTGTGAGCACCCAGGCGTCTGGCTGGGGAGGCTCTGGGAGGGCCAGGAGTGGGGGAAATGAGGGCCAGGGCTGGGGAAAATGCATTTCCCCCATTCCTTAACCACCCCCAGCTCTGGGGAGGTTGAGGCATGGGGGAAATGCAGCTTTGGGGGGGACACAAGCAGTGGGGAGCCAGCCCAGCTCCCAAGACAAGGGGTGATGGTGGCACAGTCCAGCTGGGTGAAGGCACTGGCTGAGCAGAAAGGATGTGTCCCCTTGTCCCTCAAGCTCATTAATCATCCTGGAGAAATGTCCTGACGAGTGCTGGGATGCCGGGAGCAGCACCTGTGAGCGCCCAGGCGTCTGGCTGGGGGAGGCACTCGGCGGCTAAGCCGCTCTCGCCGAGAGAAGTCCCTGACCTCTGGCCAGGGATCTGGTGGGATTACAGCCCCGGGAATGCTCCCTGAGCTCTATGAGCCAATTACTGCGCCGGATCCCCCGGCTGGGAGCACCCCTTGGGGCAGTGCTGCGGGGCGAGAGGGGCTGAGTGTGGGGTGAGCAGGGGTGGGGGATGCAGACCTTATCTTGGGAGGGTGTTGGGGAAGATGAAACAGGAAAGCCTTATAAATATGATTGCCTGGCAAAAGATTTTGAGAATATGGAAACTAT
>JAWWMS010000121.1:2239986-2250055 GCA_035048045.1 Chlorospingus semifuscus
TATATTATATTTATTATAATATATTATAATATGTAATATTTTATATGATTTATAATATAATATTGCTATATTGTTATATTATATTATATTATATTATATCATAAAATGATAAATTAGCCTTCTAAGAACATGGAATCAGATTCATAATTTACTTCCTGCCATGAAAGACCCTGAAAATACCCCACTCCTGCAAATGCCACACTCCTGAAAATGCCACACTCCTGAAAATGCCACACTCCTGAAAATGCCACACTCCTGAAGCCATTTTCTGTTTGGTTCCTCCCTTCAAGCTGAGCATGCTCCGCATCTCCCCGTCCATGGGCCACGTACTGGACATGAACATGTCCCTGAGGCACTTGCTGTTCCTGCTGGAGTACTGCATGGTCACTGGCTACGACTGGTGGGACATCCTGCTCCACGTCCAGCCCAGCATGGTGCAGAACCTGGTGGAGAAGCTGCACGAGGAGTACATGCGTCAGAATGCAGCCCTGCAGCAGGTGGGGGCTCTGGGATCACCCCCAGAGTGGGTATGGGGGTGCTCAGGGATTTGGAGTGGGGTACAGCCAGTGCCACTCCTCAGGACATTGCTGGCTGTGCTCTCTGAGTGCCCTGCTCAGGCAGTGATGGAGCTGGGAAGAGCTTCCATGTCAGCAGCTTCACATTCCCTGATATCAGCAGGGTCTTAGCTGCTGGAAACTTGGGGTGAGATGCTGAAATCTATTTTTGGCAGATTTCTGGGAGCAGCAGCACGTGCCCAGCACAGCGCTCACGTGCATGGCTCCTGTCACTCCTGCAGCAGAAAGGGAGAGCAGAGAATAAAGCAGCAGCAGCAGCTTTAATGAGCTTATGCTAATTCCTGCCTTTTCTTGTGCCTTTTTGCTGCATTTCCGCGTGGCTCAGGTGCTCTCCACACGCATTGTTGCCATGAAGGCATCTCTGTGCAAGCTCTCCTCCAGCACCATCGCCCGTGTGTGTGACTACCACGCCAAGCTCTTCCTCATTGCCATCAGCTGCACCCTGAAGTCTCTGCTGCGCCCACATTTCCTCAACACCCCTGACAAGAGCCCCGGGGATCGGCTCACCGAGATCTGCTCCAAGATCACGGATGTAGGTACTGACTGCTCACAGCATCCTGGGATGCTTTTGGGATTGGGCTGTTCCCCTGTGGTGTCACAGCCTCTCAGTAACTCATCCTGCTCTGCATTCCCAGCTTTTGGGATTGGACTGTTCTCAGCTTTTGGATTGGGGTGTTCCCATGGTGTCACAGCCTCAGCCTGCTCTGCCTTCCCAGCTTTTGGGATTGGGATGTTTCCCATGGTGTCACAGCCTCTCTGGGTTTGTGGAGGAGGACAAGGGTGACCTCCAAATGGGGATGTGAGGTTTGGATCCGTCTTTCCTGAGCCAGGCAATGTCTTGCTTCTCTTCCAGACATTGACAAGGTGATGATTAACCTGAAGACAGAAGAGTTTGTCCTGGAGATGACAACACTGCAGTCCCTGCAGCAGCTCATCCAGTGGGTGGGGGATTTTGTGCTCTACCTGCTGGCCAGCCTTCCCAACCAGGTGAGACCCATGGACACAAACACCCATGGGCAGTGCTGGGGAGCTTTGCCAGGGCACACAGGGCACATGTCCCTGTCAGCACAGGCACTGGGGAGGAGTAAGGAACAGCAGAATTAGAGAATGGCCCTTCCCATGCCCATCTGGGTCTGCTGACCAGCACCTGGGGGATTTGGGGACACTCCTCTGTCACTGTCAAGGTGATCACAACACAAAGCACAGACCACAAGCAGTCTCAGATGGCAACTCTTTATTATTGAACATGGCTGACCTTTTATACACTTTCTAATTGTTTCTACTTCTTCTACCCTAACTATTGGCCACCATAAATCAACATTACACTATTGGTGAAAAGTTACAGTGACTTCAACTAACTTTTTAAGAATACTTTCTTCAATTCCTCGCTTCTCTTTGTCTCCTTGGTTACAGCCTTGGAGAGAGCTCCTTATCAGCTTCTTCTTGCTTCTCAGCTTCTTCTTACTCCTTTAGCTAGCTGTTAGCCCCTTCCACACTCCTCTTGCAGCTCTGCAGAGGTGTCGCCTTCAGGTGACCCTCCAGCATCCCCATCAGGTGTGTGCTGCTGGAAGCAGGAGCTGTCTGGATGCAGTGTGATGGCTGGGGCTGCTGTGAGCTCCATCTTTCCTCCCTTTAGAAGCTGAAGGATTTGCACAACACCTCACTTTCTTTTGAGAGCTCTGCTGAGTTGTGCCAGGTGCTGGCATGTCCTCAGTGGGAATGGGGGCAGGTGAAACCCTTCAGCTTGCATGCAGAGGGCTTCTCCTGGAAAAGCTTATTCCCCATCTGGGTGTCTGCAGGCAGAATAACCTCTTCCTCTGAGGAACTTCCAGTTATTTCCCATCATTCTTACTTTTGAAAATTTACCTTTTAATCAAGCAAGTCACACAAAGAGTATGGAGCCTTTTCCTGGAGAGGAGAAGAGAGCACTAACAGCTCCCTGACACAAAATTTGGAGGATGGTGATGCTTTTCCCAGGGAGCTGAGCTAGCAGTCTGGCTGTAAGGAGTTTAGATCTGGAGCCAGACATCATGGTTAAGCCTGCCTGTGGTTATAATGTTTTTTGAGTTTTGTAGAAGTTGTCTGATGGAATCTGAGCTAAGAACAAAACAAAGACCCAAGGGGAGCTGGTTCTGGCGATCCTGGTCTCTTATTTGATCTGGCACCAGGGCTGGCCTCACCCCAGGCTGGTGTGAGCCTCACCCAGGCTGGTGTGAGCCTCACCCAGGCTGGTGTGAGCCCACCCAGGCTGGTGTGAGCCCACCCAGGCTGCTGTGACCCCCTCCCACCCCTCTGTCCCCACAGGGCTCCCCAGTGCGGCCTGGGCACAGCTTCCTGCGCGACGGCGCCTCCCTGGGCATGTTCCGCGAGCTGATGGTGGTGATCCGCATCTGGGGGCTGCTGAAGCCCAGCTGCCTCCCCGTGTACACAGCAACCTCAGACACCCAGGACAGCATGTCCCTGCTCTTCAGGCTCCTGACCAAGCTCTGGCTGTGCTGTGAGTGTGGCCCTGAGCTGTAATTCCTGCAGCGGCGGGGTGGGACTTGACTCCGAGGGGGTCTGGCACGTTGAGAAAGGGCAAGTGCAGCTGCCAAGGTTATTGTTTTCCAGGCTGAGTTGGCAGTGGAGGAGGAGGCTGCACGCAGCTCTCTGGAGCTCTCAGGGAGAAATGTAAAGGTCACAGGGGTTTTTTTCCTTCATTTCCCACGCAGGTCGTGAGGAAAATCACATCACAGAGCCCGATGATGCCCTGATCGATGAGTGCTGCCTCCTGCCCAGCCAGCTGCTCATCCCCAACATTGACTGGCTGCCCATCAATGATGGCATCATCAGCAAGCTGCAGAACAAGCAGCTGGTCAGGCTGCAGTTTGGGAAGGCTCCTGGGCTTGTTGGCCACACTGTTTCCTCCCAGTTTGATGCCTTTGTCAGGTACAAACCCCTGGAGCTATGCAAACATGTTGTTTGTCAGGTACAAACCCCTGGAATGGGTCAGTGCACAGTGAGAAGGAGTCTTGGCAGCTCTGAGGTTTGGCTTGTCTCCTTGCTGCTCTGACCCAAGAGCAGTTTGTCTTCTCTGCTCAAATTCCTTTCCCAGCTTATGATGGGATGGGAATTTTAAGTACTGAAAAGTGATAGCAAATGGAGGGGGAAAAACCCCATTAATTAATGTAATTAATTGTGACAATGAGTCCTTTGGCACTGGGTGGGCAAGTGGGCAGAGCCTCAGCCGTGTTGGCCAGTGAGATGCAGCTGATGGAAAGTGACGCTCCAGGAAAGTCCTGTTCTCCCTCCCCAGGGCCCCTGGACAGCCCAAAATTGACCACCTGAGGCGGCTGCACCTGGGTGCATACCCAACAGAGGAATGCAAGTCCTGTACCAGGTAAGTGACACTTGCAGTGGAGCTTGGGCAGGATTTGGAGTGTCCTGTGTCCTTCAGGAGCTCTCTGAGACTGGTTGGGGTTGTGTCCATGTCATTGTCAGAGGGAGGCATTGTTGCAGCCTGGCCCTTGGGTTAAAAATCAAACAAATCAGATAAAGCTGTCAAAGTAATCTGGCTTGGAGGAGTCCCTACAGAGACTCCTTCACAGCCCAATTTTGTGGTCTGGTCATTAAAGCACCTCTGTGGTCATGGCAGGGCTGGAGGGAGGAATTTCCCCACTGCCCTTGCCCCCATTTTGGGGTCATCTTTCCACCAGGCTTGCATTTCATGCTGCCCTCCTCATCCACCCTCATGGGAGAGCCTGGATTGCAGGATAATGGCTCAGGGAACAAGCATCCATCTAAGTCATGTGATTGAATTAGCTTTAATTACTGATTTTAATAGAAAGCCTCTGTAGCAGATCATTTTTGTGAGATGACTGTCAGTTGTTTCATGTATAAACAGCAGCTGGGGCTGTTCCTTGCCAGGCTCCAGCTCCAGCAGAGCCCTCAGTGGGATTGTTGCTTGCTGGTTTCAGCTGGTTTTGGTGCTCACTGCAGATGACAGGAGCTGGTTTCCCCCAAATCCCTGTGTGATCCATGCAGCTCCCCAGCAGTGCTGCACCCTCTGTGTCCCCACAGGTGTGGCTGTGTCACCATGCTGAAGTCACCCAACAAGGTGACAGCAGTGAAACAGTGGGAGCAGCGCTGGATCAAGAACTGCCTGTGTGGAGGGCTCTGGAGGAAGATGCCCCTGAGCTACTCCTGAGCCTTTCCTGGGGTGCAGTGAGGGCCAAGAGCTGCACAGGGCTCCCTTCATGGAGGTTTTGGGACCAGGGAATGGCAGCTCCTCTTCCTCATGCTGGAAAAGCTGTGCTGGAAAACAAAGCTGAGGGAGCTCTGCCTCTTTCCCGGGAAGAGCTGGAAAGGAATGCCAGAGGTTCCCCCATCATTTGGGGCCCAGGAGGGGAGAGCCTGGTTGTGTTTTGGATCTGTGCCAGCAGAGCAGTGCCTGGCAGTGCCCTGGGCAGGGTGGTGATGGGGCAGCTGGTGAGAACAAAGTCCCAGCTGAGGGGGCACAGCTGGTACCTCACATCCATCCTGTGCCTTGGGGAGTGCCAAGCATGGGCTGGGCACTCCTGATCCCTCAGCAAACTTGTCCCTGAGGCAGGAGTTGGCTCCTGTGTGCCCATCAGTGTTGGATGGGAGCAGGAATGTGAGAGCTGCTGCCTGCAGTGAACCCTGCCTTTGCCTCTTGCTGTTGTAAATAAAAATTCTCCTGATTTTGTGCAGAACCAAGTGTTTGTGCTTTGTTTCTGTGCTGTGACGTGGCTGCCCAGTGTGGGGCCGGGGCAGTGGAGCCATGGGAGGGCAGCCAGAGCATCTGTCAGGAAAGCAACCACCATCATTGGATAAATGGATGTTTTCAAGGTTTGCCTTATGGACACTCGAGGAAAAAACATCAGATCCTTGGGGTTGTGCAAGCCTCCAGCTCCAGCAAGGCTGGACACTTGAGCGTGCCAGAGGAGGAGCATTCCTGGTGCAGGCAAAATTCCTTTCAGATTTTTGCCCTCTCTTGCCCTCAGCTGCTGCTGCCCCGGGCAGGAAATCAGAACCTGGTGAAGACACCGTGGGGCTGATCTGGGGCTGCTCCTCTCCCACAGCTCCTTCAGCTCTTAGGGGGAAAATCCTGGAGCTTTCTCTGCTGCTGCATCCCAGCCAGCAATTCCAGGTCCCCACAGAGCATTTAAGAGCCAGTCTCAGTACATTCCTTTCCCTCTGGAACCATGATTTCATTATTCTTGAGAAGTGGAGCTGGTGACAGAGTTCATCCCTCGACTCCAGCGAGTGTTTCACTGCACAGAGCTGTAAGAGCTGCACAGACCTCACCCCCTCTCTGCTCTGCTGCTAATTAGGAACAATCAAATGGCTAATTAGGAAACTGCACCTTATTAAGGCTCTTTTCCCCTGTAAGTAAAACTCAAACAGGGCCCTCTGTGAGCTCCTCATAGAACAGGTTTGGGGTTATTTAATGTTTGGTTGGGAGCAGCAGCAGAGCAGGGGGATGGGGACACATTGGTGTCCCCCTCATCTCCCTGCTGATCATGGAGCTCCTGGGATGGGACTGGAAGGGTCTGGCAGGGCTCTGGGGGTGACCAGGGTGTGGTGGGAAGGTGGCTCTGCCCTGTCCTGCCCCTCAGCTCCTGGAACAAGAGGGTCCCAGTGAGAATCCAGCATGGATCCCACTGTGGGAGCCAGAGCTGCCACTGCCATATCAGCAACAGGCAGATTCTGCTTCCCCAAATGTTCATACAATGCCCCAGATCTCCATCCTATTGTGGCCGCACTGCAGGACGTGTGCCCTGCTCCCTCCCAAGGCCACACCGTCCCCAAGGGCACAACCTGAGCATGTCCCACCTCGTGTCCAGCTCTCCCCTGGGCAGGGGCTCCTGCACAACCCCCCCATCTCCTCTTTCTCCCCACTCCAGCCCAGCAGCTCTGCAGGAATCATCATCATCATCATCATCACTTTATTGCAGCGGTCGCAGGCAGCGTTCTGAGCACCTTCAGCAAAGCCTCTCGAGGGCTGTGACCCCCAGTTCTCCCCCACCCGGGTCCTGTGCTTTGTGAGTGGGGGGCCAGGGACCCCCTTGCTGGGTTCCTCACCCCTCCCCTGGCCCAGCCCTCCCTCCTGGCTGGTGGGGACGCGCTGGCAGCGGGGTGGGCGGCGCTGGGAGCCCGTGGCACATGGCAGGGCAGCACTGTGCGTGCTCTGGCCGTGCTGGCAGCAGCAAGCCTGGCAAGGAGCAGGTCCCTGGGGTGCCCTCAGCGGGTGTCCCCCTCCGCATGGGCGGCAGAGGCCATGACGCTGTCGATCCAGTCCGCGTAGGGGGCGATGCGGGTGTAGATGGCCGGCTTCTTGTAGTTGCCGCAGACGCGGGAGCCGGCCGTGAGCACTCCCTCGGCCACCCCGCCGCACACCAGCGGCCCGCCGGAGTCTCCCTGCAGGACCAGGCCTCATCAGTACGGCCAAGGCTTTGCTAGGACACCCAGCCCATCTCCCACCCCTCGTTCCTTCTTGCTCCAGGCTCCTGTGAGCTGCTCTGCAGTGGATAGCAAGGGGCACCACCCCGGGGATGCTGTCCCCTCCTGCTCTGCAGCCCCTTGCCTCTCCCCATTGCACCCTCCCAGCCTTGTGTGAATCCTTGAGTGTTTGGTACCTTGCAGGTGTATTTCCTGCAGGAGTCGGTGCACATCATGTTGTGGGTGGTGGTGCCAAGGGTTTGCTAGAACACCCCATCACAAAGAGAGCCCACCCTGGGGCACTGTCCCCTCCTGCCCCACAGCCTCGCTCTGGGCATTGTGCCCATTGCCCCCTCCAAGCCCTGCATGGATCCATGGTGGGTTTGTGCTACCTTGCAGGTGTCCTTCCTGCAGGAGTCAGTGCACATCACCTTGTGGGTGATGGTGCCAAGGGTTTGCTAGGATACCCCATCACAAAGAGAACCCACTCTGAGCATGCTGTCCCCTCCTGCTCTGCAACCCCTTGCCTCTCTCAGGCTCTGGGCATTGTGCCCACTGCCCCCTCCCAGCCCTGGGTGTATGGTACCTTGCAGGTGTCCTTCCTGCAGGAATTGGTGCATATCATGTGGGGGATGATGGTGCCAAGGGTTTGCTTGGACCAAGGGTTTGCTAGGATACCCCATCACAAGGAGAACCCACCCCAAAGATGCTGTCCCCTCCTGCCCTGCAGCCCCTCGCCTCTCCCAGGCTCTGGGCATTGTGCCCACTGCCCCCTCCAAGCCCTGCATGGATCCATGGTGGGTTTGTGGTACCTTGCAGGTGTTATTTCCTGCATCCTGCAGGAGTTGATGCACATCACGTTGTGGGTGATGGTGCCAAGGGTTTGCTTGGACCAAGGATTTGCCAGGACACCCCAGCACAGGGGGCACCCACCCTGAGCATGCTGTATCCTCCTACCCCACAGCCTCTCCCAGGCTCTGGGCATTGTGCCCCTCATCCCTGCGTGGATCTATGGGTGCTACCTTGCAGGTGTCCTTCCTGCGGGAGTCGGTGCACATCATGTTGGGGGTGATGGTGCCGTCGTGGCGGGTGCGGTGGTTGCAGACGTCCCTGCTGATCACCGGCCGCTCCAGCTGCTGCAGTTTGTCGGGCCGGGTGCCGCTGTGGTCCGTGGTGCCCCAGCCCGCCACCTCACACACCGTGTCGGCCGCCACGTCCCTGTCCTCCCGCTGGAAGGGCAGCACCCGCACGTCCGTGTTCAGCTCCGCTTCCTCCTCCAGCTGCCGCAAAGCCACAGGGGGAGCCGGGTCACAAGGGCAGGTCACACTTACCCAAGCAGGGCACCCTGAACCCAGCCCTGACACTGAAACCACCCTGGCCTCAGCCACCCTCAGGGCTTTGCCTCCTGGTTGGAGCCCCAGGATGCAGCCAGAGAGCAGAGCTGGAGCTCTGAGGAGGATGGAGGCGTTTGGTCACAGCTGGGGGAAGCAGAGATGCTCCCATGGGAAAGGGAGGGATACCCAGCCTGACCCTGAGGATTTCCTCCACCGCAGGACAGTGGGATTTGCAGGAATGGGGCTGTGCCCGGTGGGGAGGAGGGTGTCACCAGCCCACCTGGAGGAGGAGCAGGTCATCCTTGTTGTTGTGGATGTTGCTGCCGGGGTGGGGGAACTGGGCACGCACTCGGTACAGGCGTTTGTGGGGCTCGGGCTGCGTCAGCGAGTGGGCACCCAGCAGCACCTGGAAGAGTTTGCCATCCCTGGAAGAGATCAGAGTGTGAGACAAACAATTGGGGTGCTGTGGGGGGTTGCAGAGCCCCAGGAGACCCTACAGCCCTCTGTGCATGTGGGAGCTGAGTCCCACATTCTGACCCTGGGGTCCCACAGCGGGATTTGGCCTGAGCCCTGCAGCCCCCCAGCCCTGCACCGACTCCCCCTGGCACACTCACGTCTCCTCCATGCAGTGGGCAGCGCTCAGCACCCACTGCTGGGCGATGAGGAAGCCCCCACAGACGTGCTGCCCGTCCAGCTGCAGCGAGGCCATGTAGGGCTTCAGGTGGGGCTTGGCTTCAGAGCCCCTCAGGATCCGTCCCCGGGGCTGCCCTGCAGAGAGAGGCCAGGGACACAGAGCAGTGTCACTCCCGTGGTCCCTTCCCACACCCCCAGACCCCTCCTTGTGGGCTGCACCAGCACCTGGCTGCAGGAACTGGGGGGCTGAGCAGGGACCCCCGTGCTGGGTGTGGAGGGAGCACTCACCATCCACTGGGGCCCAGAGGAGCAGCAGCAGAGCGAGGATGAGGATGGGAGCAGGGTTTGGCCCCATGGTTGCAGAGCTGGTGATGCCCAAAACCCACCCGGGGGTTTCGGGGTGCAGGGAGGACGCTGCTCACCCCGGGCTGGGGCTGGGACTCGCTTTTATGTCCAGTTTGGGGCAGGAAAAGGGGGGGAGGAGGGAGCGGGGGGGTTTCCGCAGCGTGGGCTGAATGTTTTGAAGTATTCAGCTTATAAGAGGGGTCAAGAGTTCCCGGCACAAACAGCGCGGGAGGAGGAAACAGCCCGGCCCAGCTGCCGGCCCTGGCACCCGCCGCCGGGGATTTCTGCGCCGGGGTTTAAAAATGCTGGAAAAGTTCAGGCTTTTGGCAAAAGAGGAATACGGGAAATTCAATCCCAGCCCTCCCAGGGGCCCCTGCCCGGCTTGGGGGCCGGTCCCTGGTGGGTGCTGCGTGCCCAGGGGTACAAACCCATCCCCTCACCCATCACATCACCCATCACATGCCGGGGTCTGGGGGGTGATGGCAGCCGCAGGGGCGGTGTCCGGGATGCCGGTGGCCGCGGCAGCCCCGCTCCCCTCTGCCTTTCTCCCCGGTGCCGCTAAGCGGAGCCACCGCCCCGGCTCCCGCCCGAGCCCGGAGCCGCCCGGAGCCGCCCGGAGCCCCATCCCGGGCCCGTCCCCGGAGCTGTTGGGGAAGGTGAAACGGGAAAGCCTTATAAATATGATTGTCTGGCAAAAGATTTTGAGAATATGGAAACTATAAGCGAGATTGAAATGAAAGC